>PVKA01002815.1:0-119018 GCA_004027165.1 Ctenomys sociabilis
TTTTTTTTTTTTTTTTTTTTCTTTTTTTTTTTTTTTTTTTTTTTTTTTTTTTTTTTTTGTCTTTTTGAGACAGGGTCTCACTATGCAGTTCAGGCTGGCCTTAAACTCATTTTGTAGCTCAGGCTGGTCTCGAAGTCACAACAATCCTCCTGCCTCAGCCTCCCGAATGCTGGGATTACAGGCCTGCACCACCACACCCGGCTTATTTTGTCTTTTTTAAGTATATTTTTACTCAGTTTCATTTATTGAATTATGAGACACTTACATTAATTTCATTTTTCAGCTTTCTCACCTTTTCCAAAAATGAATATGTTAAGGTTCTCAGTTAAAATATGGGACATGTGGAAACTGAGTTTATATAGTTAAATAGAAAGAGATGTTTTGTGAGGGATTGGTTCATATAATTATGAAAGCTGAAAAGTCCCACAATGTACCACTCATTGACCATCCAAGAAATTATGTCATGTTCTTCTAATGCAAGTCCTAGAGTCCTAGGACTGAGGACAGATAGTGTAAGCCCTAGGGCAAATGTGAAAGCCCAAGAATAAGCCCACTGATGCACTACAGAAGAGTAGCTCACTACTTTTTTCCTTCTTTAAATTCTTTTTCTTTTCCTATTTAAATTCTTAACAAATTAGATGACACCCACCCACATCAGAAAGAACAATCTTCAGGCCACTAATTTAGACGTTAATCCCCCTCCAAAAGCACTCTCACAAAAATGCCGGGAAATGATGCTTTACCAGCTCATAATTCAGGCAAGTTGACATATAAATTTCGCTGTCACTTTGAGTTTCTATGAATTTCATTTCCATTTCCACCACCTTAAAAGTTGACCTAGTTTGTTGATAGTATTAAAAATATGTGCATTGCAACCTCTTTGGAAAGATAGTTGAGATTTCTTAAAAAGTTAAATCCACACTACACTGTTAGCCAATATTAATCCTCCAAAGTGCTTATCTGAGATGAATAAAAAAGTGTGATTTTTAAAAATGTGCAATCATATCAACAGCAGTTAGGCTGGGGAGGTAGCTCCACAGCATAAGGATGCCCTGGAAAGCGCAGGGTGCTGGGTTTGATTCCTGGTAATTAAAAAAAATAGATAAATGGATGGACAGACAGACAGACAGGCATATCCACAGCAATTTTATTCATAATAGCCAAAAATCAGGAATAAATGCAATCAATATCAAAAGGGAATAAAAAAGTGCAGAATATTCACATAATAAAATATTCTGTAGGAATGGAAATAAACTTCTGTATTAACCAATGTGGGTTAATTTATTATTTTTTTTTAAAGAATACAGAATAGAGTTAGAAACAAACAGCATTAGAAATAACACAGGGGGATTGGGGAGATGGCTCAGTGCTCTAAGTGCAAAGACCCAGGTTCAATCCCAGAACCATATGATGGGTGGCTGAGCTGGCCACCTAAACTGGGCTTGGTGGTACATGCCTGCAATCCCATTGCTGTGGAGGCTGAGACAGGTGGATCACTATCTGAGCTGAGTAGGGAAATCCTTTACCAAATAAATAAATTAGAAAAAAAAAAGAAATCATACAAAATTTCACTAAGCAAATAATAGGGATTTAATCAATAATGGTTGCTGTACTACATGATGCTATCTTCAAATTAGTTGTTCAGGTTACTAGATATAAACATGCAAGATTCATTTAAAGAAAAAAACACAATGTCCCGAGTTCAATCCCCAGTACCCCCCAAAAAAGAAAGAGTAACATAAAAGTTGTAAGAAATTCAAAAGAAGAAATAAAAATAATTTTGAAATTATCGTATAGAATAAAAAAACAGAAAAAAGTAGACTAAAATGTGTTCTGAGAAAACTGAGAAAAATCAAATCAATAGTTGCCTATGGGGAATATAAATATATTAGAAGGAAACATGAAAGAATTTAATTTGCTGGGGTAATGGAAATATTCTATATTCAGAATGATGATACACAGTGTTTCTCAATACTAGTTGAGTACGCCTTACTCCTCCAAGTATATATAGAAAGAATAAAATCACAGAAGGAGGGTCAGCTCGCAGTGATCCCAGCATTTTAGAGTTACTCGCCCTTTTGGTGCATCTGCTACAACCAAGAACTAAGGCAGAAAAATTTTAGGTCCAAAAAGGATGTATTTTGAGTGAGGTGTGAATAGGAGCGAAATTTTAAATTAGAGCCCATTGAAATAAATTAGTCCATCAGTCACTGAGCCCAATTTTCAAATAAACAATCTTTTAAGTTATTTTTTCTGCCCTTCTGTTAGATACCCAGACATGTTACATTAGGAGAAACAGCCAAAGGTAAAACAAAATCTTTCTTTCTTCCTTTCTTCCTTCTTCCTTCCTTTCTTCCTTTCTTCCTTCCTTTCTTCCTTCCTTTCTTCCTTTCTTCCTTCCTTTCTTCCTTTCTTCCTTTCTTCCTTCCTTCCTTGCTTGCTTGCTTGCTTGCTTTCTTTCCTTTTCTTTTGCTGAACCAGGGATTGAACTCAGGCCCTTGTGCTTGCCAGGGAAGCACTTATTCCACTGAGGCATCTCCCAGGCACCAAATGTTTAATTTTGTTTTCCAAATTGTGTTGTAATTTTACTGAAAGATAAAAATGAAAAAATAAGCACAAAAACTTTTCTGGGTGAGAATCCTACCAATTAACTGCTAGTTTAAAAAACCTGCTAAAGATTCTCAAGATCGTGGTCCAACAAATGTATGGTTTTGCCCGTCATATTTCTTAGCTTTTCTCCTTGCCCTTTCTTCATTGTACAAAATAGTTAGGATAGATATACAGCTACTGTCTCTTAATTCAGTGAGAAGAAAGATTTGTACTAATAGTTTTGGACAGATTTCACGTTTGCATCTTGTACTATGAATAACCACTACAAAAACAACAATATGCATGTATTAATTATTGAAACTGTCCTGTTAATTGGTTTTGAAGCTGTCTCATTATTGTTTCTCAATAAAATTAATAAAAAATTGTGACTATAGATATCTAAGTTATAGGATGTGATCTCTATTATAATGGGGATTAATGTGATCAAAAATCAAACAAGGTGAACAGTTTCAGAAGAAAACTAGAGATTGTAAGAAACAATCAGGAGCCAAGGAAATAGCTCACTGGCATAGGCACCTGCTTGGCAAGTGCAAGGTCCAGAGTTCAATCTCCAATACTACCAAAACAAAAATCTGCCAAAAAAAAGAATCAAATGGAGAAGGGCTGATGCATTCTGTAGTACATTAAATCCCCAATAGATGAATTTAAATCATCAATAGATAAATTTAAGCCATTAATCTTATTAGTACTTCATTAAAATTTAAAACTAATAAAATTGTTATGCTCAGTGTAAAGTTGATACATTATGTCAACTTGAGAAGTCTAGAAGCTTCACCAAGAAATTCACTATTTATGTATTCTAGAGTTTAGACACTGGCTTTTCTCACTCTAGGATGGTGTTCACTGTGTCAACTTGAAAAGTTTAGAAGCTTAACTAAGTGGCATAGCAAGGGCCCAGGGCCCTCACTTTGTAAACATCCTGAGACTGTAAAAGATGAGGGCACAGAGACGGTGCGAGCACTACACCCACCTGAGGGCAGGCAGGCTGCACACACGATAAGAGAATGAGCTCTTTCTCCTTCCTTGTGCTCCTGTTGCTTTTGCTGTCTTCCGCCACTTCAAGTGTTGCCCTTGTGCCGAGCCACCCTGCCTGGAGCCAGCTGGTTGTAGACTAAAACCTCCACAGTCTATGAGCTATATAAACGTTTCCCCTTTAAACTTTGGGTATTGGGTATTTTGTCCCAGCAACAAGAGAAAAGTAACCAAGACAGTGTGTATGTGCAAGAGAGGGGCAGAGAGATGTGTGTGTAAAGTACCCACCTTGGGTGGAAAGCCTGCACACAATATAAGGCAGGAAAAGAGGCTTGCTCCCTCTGTTTCCCCCAGCATTTTTTTGCTCTTGCTGTGTTTGCTGTTTCCTGTCACCGTAAAGTGTTGCCCCTGTGCCAAGCCACTGCCTTAGAGCCAACTGATTATGGACTGAAACCTCCACAAACTATAAAATAAACTTCTCCTTCCTTCACTTTGGGTATTTTGTTGTAACAATATAGCACTGAAAGAAAAATAACTAGAAAACATCTTTTTGCATTACTGGGGATCAAGCCCAGAGCCTCATACAGATTCAGCAAGTGCTACATCCCACTCGCTTTCTTTGTTTACTTTCCCTTTTAACTCTGAAGCCATGGCTTGCTAAATTCTTTAGGATGGCCTGGGACTTTCTATCTTCCAGCTCAGTTTCCCTTTATACTCCCTTTTTTGTTTTATTTTGTCAGAGATGGATGTTCCATTGCTGTTAGAGAAACCATATTTGAAGAAGTCTCTAAAGTACTTTTTCATACTTGACACCAGCTCAAATACTGTAGGCACTTGAACTCAGCAAAATATCCCAGCATAGTCCAATAGACCATAATAGCTGTGGGTTATCAGCAGAACTGACAGTTGTCAGAAGTTGTTTACTTGAGCCTTTTACAGCTCAGCATGTTAAAATGTTGTTATTTTTTATTCCTCATGTTTATAACTTTTTACTGGATGGTTAAGATCAAATTAAAGCAAAACCTATATAACTAAAAATGTAACTTTTGTATCTGACAAGGTCAGTCAAATCTCCTCATGGTTTCTCCTCCTGAAGCCATGTAGAATAGCTTGTAGATGCTTTGACAGTGTCAGCCATGTGGGCGTGTCATAGCCATTGCTTGACCAATTTGCTCTCTGTGAAAGCCCGAGAGATTTTTTTCTCTAGGTGCCTCTCCTTAGGCACACTCTACATCATCATTCACTTTCCTCTGCAGCCCCATAATCTTCTTGAACAGAAAATTTGGGACATCACTAACTTATAGGATGTCACAGCAGAGTGAGTTATATACTGAGTCCTCACTGACCTTTAAAGGCTAGGGCCAAAATATTGTCTATCCTTGTAGCCCCTCTTTTTTCTCTAATTTTTGGTCGGCAAACATTTTTTTTTTTTTTGAACCAAGGATTGAACTCAGGCCCTTGCACTTATTCTACTGAGCATCTACCTGGCCCCAAAGAAAGAATGATTGATGATTGATTGATTGATTGAATGAATGATTGATTGATGGATGGAACCTGGGATTGAACTCAGGCCCTTGTACTTGCGAGGCAAGTGCTTATTCTACTGAGCCATCTCCCTAGCTGGTCTACAAACTTTAGTTATAAAACAACCAGAAGAGAAACTTAACATTGTTACCCTGTAACAGAGGAAGTTGTCACAGAGGCAGATATTCACTATCTGTCTGAGTATCAAATGCCTTCGACATAGAATGGAACTGTAATAACAACAATCATGGATATTCTAAACTTTTTTCTTCAGAACTGGGGATTGAACTCAGCCCCTTTCACTTGCCATGGAACTGCTTATTCCACTGAGCTATCTCTCCAGCCCCTTGTTCTAAACTTCAAATCTCTTTGGAATGTGGGGAAAAAAAATACACATTTTTACACATAAATTTAGAAATTAAACCATATACAACATTGTAGCAGGATAGTCCTATGACATTTTTTTCTTGTCTCTTGCTTTCTATCATTACCTTTTTTAACATTTACTTTAAAGAGTATAGCAGTAATTGATATGACATTAGAAGCAGTACACATTTAGAAGACCAAAATGATAGGTATTTCAAGCATGGTTTTAGTGTTACACATTGCTATCCTCAGTGTAGTTGCTTAGTTCACAGATATCAGCATACAGAATTGGTCAGGGTGAGAATTCTACCCATTAAATGCTATTTTCAAAAACCTGATGGAGATTCTTAGGACCATTGCCTTAACCATCTTGTTTACATAAATGTATGGTTTTGTTCCTACTATATTTCCTAAGTTTTCTACTTTTTCAATCTTCATTGTTTAATCCTTAAGTTCCCACTTTCCATTTAACTGTGTTGTATATTTGTTTTTATTTCTTCTTATGCTAGGGAGACAATACAATATTTACACATGTGAATCTGGTTTATTTCATTTATGAATATATCTTCAAGTTGCATCCACTTATATATGGGTTTTTTATTCTTATAGCTGAGTAATATTCCATTGTAAAAAAAGCACCACATCTTTTCCAACTATTCCTAATGTGATGGGCATTTTGGTTGTTTGCAAAATTTGGCTATCACAAATTGTGCTGCTATAAACATAGGTATACATATATCACTATAATATGATGTGTTCAGCTCTTTTAGGAAAATTCCAAGAAGGGGGATAGCTGGATTGAATGGCCTTTCCAGTACTAGTTATTTGAGGAGTTCCCACACTGATTTCCATAATGGTTGTGCCAATGTACATTCCCAGCAGTGCAGACAGTGAACCTCATAATATCATGAGTCTTTCCTGTTCGGAGAATCAACATAACTTTCTGCATTTCATTTTGCCTTATTGACAAGCTTTATTCATTCTTCTTATTTATACAGATTGAAAACTATGTGTATCTGTATTATTTAAAAGGTTATAGAGGGCTGGGGAGATGTCTCAGTGGAATAAGAGCTTCCCTGGCAAGCACAAGGGCCTGAGTTCAATCTTTGGTTCTGCAAAAAAAAATAATAAAAATAAAAGGTTATAGAAAATATCCATGTATATGCATTCTCTTCCTATTTGCTAAGTTAATAGAATTATATATACATGTGTATTCATCCTCTTTGCCTTATACTTTCCTTTCTGTGTTCTTTAACTTTCTTTCCTTTTTTTGAGGGGGGGTTCTGGGGACTGAACTCAGGACCTTGTGCTTGCCAGGCAAGTCCTTAATCTACTGAGCTATTTCCCCAACCCTGTATACTTTAACGTTGTTTTGGAGCCATCACCAAAAGTATCATGAATTTCCATAATCCAACTAGCTTCAATTGGCCATTATTATTATTATCATCACTCATTTTCTTTTCAAATTGTGTATTTTTGTACTTTCTTTGGTAAGAAATGTTCTCCTTTCTTTGTATACACAGAGGGTTCAGGTGTTGTCCTTTGTGGCATATACACACAATAGATTATAACTGAGCCAGTTCTGATGTTTGTAGCAACATGAGTAGAAGTGAAAGAAAATGTGTGAAGTGAAATGTCATGTACAGAAAAAACATGCCACCTGTTCTTACATAGGGAAGCCAAAAAATGCATTTCACACAATTAAAACAGTGATTATCAGAGAAGGAGAGGGCTTGGGAGGAGGAGATGCAGAAAAAGAATAGTTAACAGGTACAAGGGTCGAACTGGATGGAAGGAGTCTAATGTTAGCATAGTAAGGCTGTGCTTGACAGTTAACTGAATATTTTAGGATAGCAGGGATACAGAGTTTTGGACTTTCTCCATACAATCAAAGGTAAGTAATAAATGTGCCAGTTATAACAATTTGATTAATTACAATTCTATATATGTATTTAAATATTGTACCGTATCCCACACATATGCATAGCTACACTGAATGTGTGTGTGTGTGTGTGTGTGTGTACCTTATTTTCTTTTAGTTTGAGACAAAAGTCTGGCTTTCTTTTTTTTTTAATTAATTTTATTGAGAAAGAAATAGCAATGAGACAGTTTAAAAACAGGATAGTAGGACAGTTACAATAATTAATACATTGTATATTGTTGTCTTAGTAGTAGTTATTCATAGTACAAGATGTAGACATGATATCTTGTCTAAAAACTATTAGTGCAAATCTTTCTTCTCATTGAACTAAGAGAAAGTAGCTGTATATCTCTCCTATTTTGTATATACAGATATATTAGTACAAATTGGTCCTTCATTTATATCTCCCTTTTTTGCTTAGTTTTGTCAAAGATGGGTATTGCATTGCCATTCAAATATTGTCAGTGTGTGAATTCAACAAAATAATCCAATACAGTCCAGTCATCCTTAATAGTAGCGGGTTGTGTGCAGAACTGTCAATGTCAGAAGTTGTTGACTTGAGCCTTTTACTGCTCTCAACAGAGCATGGCTCGCCCCTGAGAGACTTCTGGCTGTGTCTGGAGACATGTTTGTTTACCATAACCAAGAAGGAGCAAATTATATGTGCTTGAGAGCAGGGTTGGTACTGGCATTGAATGGGTAGAAATAAGGTTTGTTGCTGAACATCCCACAATGTTATGTTGATCTCAAACATCAACAGTACTGAGTTTCAAAAGCCCTGATCTAAGACACATTCAAATAACTTCTAACAAACTTGGCTTGTTTTTAGCTGTAAGAGTTTTAGACACCAAAATTTGAAAGTTATAGCTGCACAATGGAATTATTGATGGATGAGGATGCTGTTGTCCCTGTCACCAAGCTGATAAACAATTTTCAAAAGTCAAGTTCAAGTATGAAATGTGCACTGTACCTCATCCACCTTTCTTACATGTAATTTTCCCAACCACCAAGACTTTCTATGTTGGCCAAAGCATTCTTATGACCAACTCAAGAGCATCCAGTTCAGGTGGTTTTCCCGTAACCGTTCTTAGAATCCATGCAATATATAGTATCCTTTCCTTATCTTTCACAAAGAAAAACAATTACAATGTCAGCATCAAGAAAACTCTTTAGCAGTAATTGTCCATGGCTAAATACTGCCAGATCTTCTTTGTTGGCATTTTAAAAGTTATAAAACATAGTTATGAATTCTTCTATATTTTTTCGTAAAACAAAAATTAGTAGTAGCTTTGGTTTTTAGAGTAAATAATGGAACATTAGGTACTAATCCAAAATAATACAGAAACAAAATAAAACCCTCTCTCAGACTTCTGATATCAATTCTGGATGTTTCTGCAGAAAAATTACAGATACGTATAAATTTCAGTATTGAACTATAAAAGTGTGTCACTTCTCAGTCTTCTAAATCACAGGTTATAACATGAAAATAAGGGGAACTTGAAAACTTCAAATTCTGGTACATTAATGTTTTAAGCTGAAACAGTATAATTATATTTTTCACCCTAAAAAAGTTTGATAGCACTCTAAATATTAAAAAAAAAGTCTATTCTCATATGTATACATTCTTCCCCAGCCCCCCATACACACTATACACTTTCCCAGTCCTTAAAGCTTTAAAGTATAACTTCCTTCATAACATGAATATATTTTAGTCTATATCAATTTAAACAGGAAGCAAAGAACTCAGTTATATCATAATTAACTACTTAAGACTTATTTCAAGAGCCGGGGAGATGGCTCAGTGGAATAAGCACTTCCCTGGCAAGCATAAGGGCCTGAGTTCAATCCCCGGTTCAGCCAAAAAAAAAAAAAAAGACTTAATAAGTCATGGCTATAGTCTAAAGCTCTCCCCTGAACAGTGAAACACCTTGAGCTTCAGTGAGCTTAATGATGTCTCTTTTGAAGGGCCGGAGAGATGGCTCAGTGGAATAAGAGCTTCCCTGCCAAGCACAAGGGCCTGAGTTCAATCCCCGGTTCAGCCAAAAAAAAAAAAAAAGACTTAATAAGTCATGGCTATAGTCTAAAGCTCTCCCCTGAACAGTGAAACACCTTGAGCTTCAGTGAGCTTAATGATGTCTCTTTTGAAGGGCTGGAGAGATGGCTCAGTGGAATAAGAGCTTCCCTGCCAAGCACAAGGGCCTGAGTTCAATCCTGGTTCTGCCCAAAAATAAAAAATAAAAATAAATGTTCCTTTGGACAGTACATTGCAATGTGACTTGACTTCTCTCAAGTTTTCACTTTTTTCTTTCTTTTTTACAATTTAATTTTTCATTTTTCATCAGAGAATTGAAACAAATCTTCATCATTTGCATCTTTATTATACAAGGGAAAGAAAACCATAACCACAGATGAAAATTTTAAAGCAACCTAAAGTAGATAACTATGACATTTGGTATTCATCTACAATTTCAGGACTGAGATAATGTTTCCACATTTTAGGCCCAAAATTATTTTTAAATAGTTATAGCTATAAATCAAACTCAAGCTACTACCGACCAAATGCATATTATGTCACTGTGTACTCAGTAATGGGTGTTTATAAAGAAAGCAAATCTCTATTAATGTGTATTAGATATTCAAAATTTGAAATGAGATGTATAGACATTTACAAGGTCATCAATTCCAAACACAGTTGTCATATATTACTCTGTTCTTTTACTTCTGGACTGGAACAAATTCAAGTTGTCCATAGAGGCCATTAACATGAAATTCTCATTTTCTTCAGCCTCCTAACCTAGCTTCTTTAACCATCATTAGAATTACAAAAGCATCTATACTTGGGTCAGTTGACCTCAGGATTGCATACAGTTTTATGTTTCCTTTTCCTCTCAAATTAAAAATAGCAGCCCATTCTTTCTACCTGATTTCATTTTAACAACTTACTATTGACCTTTGGGGAGATATGAGGAAGTCACTGGGAAAGGAACTTGAAACTCAGGTGACATAAGTATAGATGCAAATCTTTTAATAATGATGGAATTAAGATGTGTTTTATGCACTTGGTTTTAGTTAATAACCTACTCTCAAAGAGTTCAATAAATGAGTTAGGATGACTTTTAAAGTAGACAGATGTAAAAGTTCTGAAGCACTGGGTGAGAATCACAAGAAAATGGAATTTTACTCTCTGACTCCATATTGCCATCATAACTGTGAAGAGATTATTTTTCTTGTACTAAGAACTTTAAATACATACTAGTCAGCTTTCCCATTACCGAGACAGAATGCCATGGGCTTCTGTTCACAAATGGTTGGAGTTTTTGTAAGCAATTTTGTTTGCGAACAGAAGCATTTGGCAAAATTTTGTTTTTGTTTCTAAACTGTGCATTAGGTCACAAACAACCATGGCCAACTTTCCCAAACAAATACAAATGCGGTCATCTTTTCAAAAATTGTAGACCAAATTAAATTCATGAACTCAGGTACTACTGTGCCCAGCCCCGTAACTTGAATTAGATATTTACTTCAGTTGAGAATTTCAGTGGGCTCCATTCATGAAAAACGAGCTCCGCAGCAGAAACATCATAGCAAAACCAGATGGTGGAAGATAAATGTTCACCACATGGTAAGCAGGGAACAAAGAGAGAGGCAGAACTACAAACGAGAATGTACTATCCGAGGTGACAGATCTTCCAACCATACCCCACCTCTGAATAGCACAGCCAGCTACAGACTCATCAATGGATGAGTCTGCTGATAAGTGATCCAATCACTTTCCCAAATCCCCACCTCTAAATACATGAGACTTTCAGAGACCTTTTAGGTCTAATTCACAAGATTCTTTACCGGCACCCAAAAAAACTCATATCCATCTCATTATGCAAAATGCAGGTAGTCCATTTCTAAGAGTCACCAAAGTATTAATGGTTCTGGCACTACTGAAAAGTCTACACCAAAGTCAATTACAAGAGTCAAAGCAAATATTTAGCTACAACTCCTATTAAAATAAAAAGAAAATTAAAGATTTACAACATTTATGACACAACTAAACTTTCCAACTCCAAAAAAGAGAGATATAAGGCTAGAAAAGAATTGAACCAAAGAAAGTCTGCAGCCTGGCAGAACAAACACCAAGGCCTTTAGCCTCATGTCCAGCACCCAGAACAAATTGTAGCGAGATGCAAATTCCAGTGACTGTAGACAACCCCACTCTTATGGCCTTGCTAGTCACAGCCTGTGGATTCTCTTACAGACCAGCTCATCTCACAGACTGCCAGATTCAACAGCAGACATTCTATGTTCCTGTCATCTCTAACTTCCTGGGCTTTACATTACACTTCAGCTTCACTCTCACAACATTTAGCATCATTCTTTCAGAGGCGCGTTGCCTGGCCTGCCAAGCCTTCACTAGCAATCTGAGAGGCTGTCTTCACAACCCCAAAATTCTTTCATTCTCCCTGTCTGACAGACCAGCACCATGTGGGTGGTGCCAAGGACTGCCACCAACTTGAGAAGTAGCCAGGTTTCTTGGGACCACACCTCCTCTGAATGCCTGAGCGCTTGAACTTGGAGAAACATTTTCATAAGTGGCCCTAAATGAGAAAGACACACTGGAACTTTCTACTAAAAAAAATTTTCAGTGGAGTTTACCTTTACACCATAAGCCTGTGATGTGTGGGGGTCTGGCCATTTCCTGAGATGTCTTGAAGAAATCTCTCTTACAATCCTAGCACCAAGTACTTGACTTTTTATCATCGCTAATCTTTTCAGTAGCCGTGCTGTCCTTGGGTTCCACTTACAGGCACTTCCTCTCTGTCTAGCTTGCAGATTACTCATATCATTCATCTATGCTTCCGCTTCTCACCACATAACTGGATAAAAGCAGCCAGACTTATTCAGGCCGCAATCTGAGCATTGGGCTACCTTGAAATTTTTTCTTCCAGAACAAATAATTTACTACCTTTAAAATTAGTCTCACAAAACTCTTTTTTTCACACAAACTCTTAGGACATGGAGAATACATGAATGAATTCTTTGCCGAATAAAATATGGCTTCCTAGTCCAGTTTTCAATAAAATCCTTGTTTCCATCTGAATCCTCATCAATGTTCTGATCCTCTAATCTCCTGTCAGCATCTCCCATCAATCTTTGCTTATAGACTAGCTAATAAAATCATTTCCCAAAGATTTTTGAACTACACAGACAGATACACTTACAACAAGTGTCAAAACTTAGCCAAATTATTCAGTAGACATGTAACATCCCCAAACATTGTGGATTCTGCAATGAAATTAAATACTCCCTACCCCCAAGGAACTTGTAGTACATCAAGGAGGGACTAGAAAGTCTTTATTTGCCTGTAAATAATAGAGTCTAATTCAAAGTAATGCAGAGCCAAATTGGGTTTGATTTTTTTTATTGAAATATTAGATTGACACAATAACCATCATACAGCTAAGGTGCAATGTACAATAAACTTTTACATGCGCTTATATATGGGTAGCCACATGGAACATAGTTGAAACATGGGTAATCTCTAGCACTCTAGAAGGTGCATTCATACCCCTGGTAAACAACACCATTCTCACACGTAACTTGGTTTCATAGTTATTACCATAGATTACTTTTGCTTGTTTGATAATGGATTCCATTCTACTGAACCAAACAATGAATGCTTTTTTGAATCTGGTTAAATTATTCTCGACATTAAATTTATGAGATTTATCCAAACTATGTATAGCAGTATTTTGTTCTTTCTTTGTTCTGTGTGGTGTGTAAATATCTCTCAATTTGTCTGTTCATTATACTTTTGGTACATATTAGAATTATTGTACAAGATATCAGCATTTAATTGCCCAAACAATGTTAGCACAACCATTCTTAATGAACTAAGAAAAATTAGTAGAATGTCTTATCATATATATGAATATTATTTATATAATATATATGTACATTGCTTTTTCCTTCCTTCTGTTTTCCTTGCCCCATCCCTGTTTCTCTTGCCTTTTGAGCAGTTTCTTCCCGTTTCACACTACCTATTGCACCTTTTGAATCTCATTTACGCTTTCAACTGCACACACTACAGAGACAATGCAATGTCTGTAGACATGTGATTCTGATTTATTTCACTTAGGAGTATGGTCTCAATTTGCATCATTTTACCTATAAAATCTCCAGTATATCTTTCTTTATGGCTGCCTAGTACTCCACTGTGTAGAAAGATCACATCTTTTTATCCATTTCTTGTTTAATGGGCATTTGGCTTGTTTCCAAGGTCTAGCTATTACAAATTGTGCTGCTATAAATATGGGTGTACATACATTGCTGTGGTATGATGTTTTTCATCCTTCTGGGAAGGTACCTGTAGGGGAATAGCTGGGTCAAATGGGACCTCCAACCCTAATTTTTTAAGGAATCTCCACAGTGATTTCCACAATGGTTTCAGCAGTCTACACTCCCACTAGCAATTTCTTTTTTCCCACAGCCTCTGAAAATTAGAATTATTAAATAACAGAATTGACACATGTTTAGCTTTAGTATACTTCCAAATACCATTCCAAGATATTGATAGAGTCACTGTTCCAATGAGCAAGGCTACCAACACATGGGAGTTCCAATTGTTCTACTTCCTTCTCTGCATTTGGTATTATTAGGTCTTTTAACTTCAGCCACTAATGAATGTGTAGTAGTATCTCTGTGTGATTTAAAATTTCATTTCTCTAATAACCAATGATGGTAAGCATCTTATCATAAATTGATGGCACTTGATTCCCTTTTTCTGATCTGACTGCTAACTCCTATGAACAAGTCTGATGTGGCCTTGTAACAAGCCCACTTTATTTACAACTTCACATTCCATAACATTTATTAAAAGTTGCCTTCCTTCTCTCCGGTCCTTCCCGCCCTTAATTCCTCCCCATCGGAGGCCCAACCTCCTTCACTCTTCTACACTCTCCACCTATTGTGAAGAACTTATACTAGTTAGAGACGGAAAACTATATTTTAGGCTGAACAGGAAAATCCAGTTCCATTTCAAAAGTGAAACAGATGATGACACCTCGGAAGTGTTCATCTCTGCCTGCTCGCTTCTTGCTTAATGCCCATTTCACATCTCTGTTACAGCTCCGTGATTTACCATCCTGGATAAAAGAACTGAGTGCGTTCTCTATCTTCCAGCATGCTAGAAATATGGCATTACATATATTTAAAAAGTCTAAATCACTGTGTGCCCTGCAAAAAAAAAAAAATATCCCAAGTATTGATTTAAACATGTCTCTTTGCAACATGCCTCCTTGCACATGCTGTTGCTCGTAAAGTGACCCATAAATATTCTGGAAAGACTGCTCATTTGCTATTCTTCTGTCACCCTGAGCTGTAAGCCATTCTTCGTCTGTGTGCTCCCCAGATAGGAAATCAGTGGAAGGAAGCACCTGCCGAAGTCAACCAGCTGCAGGCTGGCTGCTAACAGCACGACAGGGGCTCCCCTTCATCTGACTTCTAACAATAATGACAAGCAATTGCTTGTCTACAGATCATCCTCTCCCACGATGGAGAGCTAAAAGAGGTTCTGGTATTAATTAACTCTTTAATTCCACATCAGCTTTCTGGGCCATGGACAAATTCACTGCCACAGACAGCTTCTGGGAAGGGTTTAGTGACAGTTCATGTGGAAAAGCAGCTTATAAATGGCTTCATGGAATCTGTCCCCAAGCTACATAGCCATGAGACTTTGGAGCTCAAAGGGCTCATAAAGCAGCACCTACTGTTTTCCAGCATGCTAGAAATATGGCATCACATGTATTTAAAAATCCTAAATCACTTTGATCCCTGCAAAAATATTCCAAATATTTATTTAAATGTCTTTTGCAGCATGCCTCCTTGTACATGCTGGTGATTATAGAATGACCCATAAATATCCAGTAAACATTCTGGAAGAAGCTCAGTCCCAGAGTGGCTGGGGAAATGCCTAACCTTCCACAGGGAACTTCAGAGACCTACCTGGGGTCACACAGAAGGATTTGAGGGTTCAGAACCCTATTCAGACTTAGTAATTAAAGTAGATGACACTTCTGCTTTCCACCAATCTGAGAAGCTAACAGATTAAACAGCACACCATCAGGAAAGGGAGCAAAAAGAAGAAAAGATGAAATAGCATCATCTTTAAGAATCCATGGTGGGTAAGCCAAAGTTCAGCTCAAGATTTTGGAGAAATTCTTACTGCTAGGAGCAGAGTAAGTCATGGGTGAGAACCAGATCTCACTGGTGCGAAAGGCTACACTCTGGACACCACTCTATAGCAGAAGCAGATAATTTGAGTGCTCTATGGTTCTTAAAAAGTACTAAGGAATTTTCTTTAAAGCATTTCACAAAACTGAACAAGTAGCTTAAGAAGGAGATAGAAAAGAAAGCACTCTTCATTTCATACCTTCTTACCATTTGATGTTTGTTAACCACTATGTGTATCACTTTGTTTTCTTTTTAAAAATGGAAAAGCACATTTTAAGGAGTTTTCTGAACTATAAGATTCCATTTAATTAAAGGAAAAACAATTAAATTTTTCTTCAAGCTCAAAATTTGTGCATCCACTAGGGCATCATTTTAACTTCTTTAGAACACTAGAGTGTCCCCTCCCCCATATAGTCAGACTACACTTTTTTAGATATCCTGTGGGTTTTTTACATGATGGTTACAGCTAAAAATATTCTTACTTGTGCCTGTACCCAGTTCATTATTTCTGTATGTGTTCACTCCACATAGCATCTTTGTCAGGAAGAATTTGCATAGGTTTTTATAGACCTTGTTTACTCAAGAGGCATCCATTTATTGATCACAAATCCCTCCTGACCCTGCCAACCAGAGAGACAGACATGTAAGCAAAATGTTTTCATACAGCCAAGGGAATACATAATTAAGGCATCTCAGATACACCCCGAGGACAGAAAATAAAATAAAACAACAATGTGAATGGAGGAAAGCGTTCACAGACATGACATTTGAGCTCTGTCTTGATAAGCAAAATAAAATTTTCTACAGTTAAGAAAGAAACAGGTCATCCCACACATGTATTGTGGTTATACAGGAGTTTGCCGCTTAAGTAATTCATTAAGTTCTTTTGATTTTGTTTGTTGTTGTTCTGTATATTTATTTTTCATTGTGAATGCTAACCAATGCATAGCGTTGAGATACGTCTCATTTTCCAAGGCCCTTAGGTGGGCTTTGGGATTGTGGAAGTTAGAGATATGCTCTAGATGGCTCAGCCCATCCCAGCAGAAGGACACACATGCTCACCAGTCACTGTGGCAAAAGGGGCACAGAGGCTGGAGCACAGTGGGCATGTGGGGAACCTAGAAGGCCACCAGGGGAGGTAGGACTCCTCCCAAACGCGATCCCTGTTTCTATAGCTTTCATCCAGGAGTCACTCTCACAGCCTGTTGAAGCTGTAGGTGGCATTGACACAGACTCTTACTCAGGGGGAAAGTAATTATAACAACATTCATTATCTTGGCAAAAGGAAAACCCTAAGCCTTCCCGCTTTTTGGTGTAGTCTTAGGGTAGTAGATCTTCAGAACACTGATGCTATCTCAAAATGAGGAGGCCTCCTTTGTTCTAGACAGGATTATCATCAAGTTTTCTGACACAGCATCCTTGAAATGCTTGCCTGAGGGAACAAATGGCAAGCCTCTGATCTTTGGAGAAAGAAAGACACACAGTGTCCTATGGTGAGACCAAGAGAGCTTTGTACTTCCACCAATGTCCACCCCTCCCAAAAATGTATCACACAGGCAGCACCAGGGCAGAGGCTGGGTTCAGAGTGCTCTTACTGTTCTGCTGAGGCCTCTATTTTGTCTCTTTCACCTGGAAAAATGCAAGCCGAGCCCTCCAGTTTTGTCAGAAAGTGCTTAAACACAAGGACCAAACTGAATTGGATCTGGTCTTGGCTTTGCCACTTACGATCTGTGGACTTAGGTAAATTATCATATCCCTGTAGTTTTCATCTGTAAAAAGGAGGCAACAACACCATATAAATATAGCTATATTCTGTGGGACATCTGCCATGATGCTTGCCACTCAATAGGCCCTCAAGAAATGGTAATGTGGTATTGTTATAATCAGGCAGAATTCATAAACACTCTCAAAGTCTTACAATAAGAATAGCAAAAATTTCCAAGGATCAATGATGCCTAAAAGTGGTGAAAATAAGGAAAAATCAAGTTCTTGTATATCCTAATAAAAGGCCAATAGGTCTCATGGCCCCAGAAATATTGGAATACAATCTACTAAAGCTGAGCATTGTACCCCTTTTTCACCCAATAATTCTACTTTTAGGTCTCATATAAACCCAACAGATTCTATGCTCAGACATCTTCAAATCTAAGGATGGGCATATCAGCAATCTTATAATAGCCAGGAACTAGAAATTAACCAAAGGCCAGCAACAATAAAATCAATAAATAAACAGAGTTCCTTACACAGTACAGTACTACACAGCAATGAAATTACTACTCCATTCAGCAACAAGAATGAACCATGCTAACCGAGGATTGAGGGAATGAAGCCAGACATGAGGGAGGGCCTCCAGCATGCACATACACACTCATATGTACACTATACACATGCAGACACACAAGTCTCAACAACAGGGATGTTGAGTCAGGAACAGGTTGATGACTGGGAAGGGGTACAACAGGGGCGCTTGGATTTCTCCAGTGTTCTGTTTCTTGATCTGAGTGGAAGTAACTAGGTAGTTTGGGGATCTGTTCATTTTGTGATAATTCAGCAAGCTTTGGGTGCATTTTTAAGGTGTCACATTTTAACTTTTTAAAAGACTTTAAAAGAAGAAAGGTGCCCAGCATCATGGTGAACACTTGTAATGTTAGCACTCAAAAGACTGAGGCAGGAGAATTATCACTACTTTGAGGTGAGCCTGAGCTACATGAGTTCAAGATGAGCCTAAACTACATAGTGAGACAGAGTCAATCAACCAATTGGTAAGAAGGGTTAAAATCTCAGGGAATGAAGCCATGATACAGTTTCACTTCTAAATTTCCCATAGAGTCCACTAGCCATCTTTTCCCATCTTTCACCTCTTCATGGTAATTACATGCCTCTAACACTGTCATGTTTGCCTCTAAGTGAGTGATGTATGTTCGTTTCTTTAATCTTAGTAACACCTGACTGGAAAGCTCAGACTTTGTATGTTGCATATACTCCCAATTCATACTTATTATTTTATTAAAATTATTAACACCTATTGCCTCATTTTACTCTTACAAATGCCTGAAACTGAATTATAAATTACATACTTGTTGTATGTATGCAGTGGATGTCATAACAGTCTTTTTTTAAAAATCAAACAACAGGCTAGGGAGATAGCTCATGAAGTCTGAGTGCCTGCCCAGTGACCTCAAGGACCTGTGCTCCATCCCTGGTACTGCGTGTTGTGCCAGACCCAGAACCACAGGTGCACTGTGATGGCCACCAAAACCAGGTGTGGTGGCACATACCCACAGTCTCAGCACTGGGGAGACTGGGACAGGAGGATTACTACCAGCCTGAGCTGGGTAGGGAAACCCTTTACCAAATAAATAAATAAAGATTTTTAAGAATATTTTTTTTAAAAAATCGGACATCACAGAGAGAGTTTAGCTAAGTTATCCAAAGTTACAGATCTAGTGAGTAACAAGGCTAGAGTCTGAGTTTATCATGTAATTTCTGACCACCAAGAAATAATGGCTTTCTGATCCAGATCTCATTGTTCCTGAGATTCTAAAAAGATTCTTAAAGTCCAACTTTTCTTCTCTTGCAACTTTAACTCATCTTCTCTTGTCCTGCCATGTTGAAAATAGATCTACCTATCTCCAGAGAAAATCCCCGAGCTGACTCACATCACTCATAACAGTAAGAATATGACTGTGTGCAGCCCGTCTTCTTGTCTTAATTAGGATATCAGACACCTACAATTCAAACAAAGAGTAGTTCATTTTTGCTGATGGTTTCAGTGGATGGGACACTGGCTCCACAGCAGAAACAAGGTAGCCAAGGGGCACAGTGGAAGAAACTCTGCTCGCATCATGGTGGCCCGGAAGTAGAGAATGAAGGAAGGAGACAGAGAGAGATGCCCTTCCAACTCACAAGCCAGTACTGACCTGTTCTTACCAGACCCCACCTGCTATCAACAAATCAGCTATATTAGCCCCCAGAATTCAATCACCTCTTAGGGGCGGGCAAGCCCTGTGGGGAACATTCTTGATCAAAACCATAACACTCTGCCTCTTCTTTTAAAAGTAATATAAGCACGTTCTCATTTTTATCCATATTTTCTTTATTCAGTGTCATCCCCCACCCAGTTCCCATTGTTAAACTCATTTCTTCAATGAATTGCTACTCACTGTGGGCTTTGCTGTCAATAGACAAAACATGCCATATACCATGGACCTGGGGCTTACAGACTAGGAGGCAAAAGAGAAAGAGAAATGGGAGGAATAATTAAGTCCTTATTAGTTTTATGATGAAGATTTTGAACAATGTAACAGGAGTGAGTTCTGGACAGGTTATCTGGCAGAGAGAGGAGTTTAGCTAAGTCCCAAGGAGATCTGGCAGGGGAACTGGATGGTACAGGCTATTTGGAGGCTGTCTTAGGCAGCAGGACAGGACCTGCAGAGACCCTGGGGATGAAGGGAGCTTCAGAGAGCGGTGATGTGTAAAGCTCGTGAAAGAGGTAGTGGAAGGCAGGGCTGACAAATGAAGAGTCCAGTTATTATCCTAAATGCAATAAGAAGTATTTGGATTCATTTAGCCCAAAAATGGCACAATCCTATCTCTAGGCAATGCTCCAATTCTTGGCTTTCAAATCATTGAATATTCTAAGTGAAGAGGGAAACCAGCTCCATTCATCCATGCATCCCAAGAGAAAAGAACATTTTTAGAATGTTTTAAGAATTTTTTTTCACAAATGAACAGCCTACCCCAAATGCCCTTGGTTACCAAGATTTCTTTATCTGTGCACTGCCAAGTAGTACACAGAGATTAAATTTGTCTGAAGTCCTGGACCACAGCCACCAGTTGCATAATTCTACTATCCGCCTGGTGGCTTGCTGTCCACAGAGGAGCACTATCTGTGCAAAAGAAACAAGGAACAGGGTGTCCCTCACAGCTGGCCAATAGCACAGCCCTGCAGAGCTTCCATCTCTGCCTACCAGTGTATACATTTGTCTTTACTTTGGCCTTTATTTATGAGCATGTGATGTTAACTTATTCTAAACATGCCTTAAAGAGCTTTATAAAAGTAAATCAGATAGACCAGACAGAGAAGAACAATTCAAAAGAACAGGAGAAATAAGAGCAGGGTCATGCAGTGATGTGGGAACACAGCTGCTACACAAAGGCGCTCTTGGGCTAGCTCGGTGGTCTAAGCGCGCGAGATCCTGTACAAAGTAAATTATTTTTTTAAAGGCATTCTTCCAGTGTTGTGCCCTTGGTTTTCTATTTCCTAAGAGACAATATTGTCACAGTCTGGGGAGGATAATTAATCAGATTTCTCCTCAGAAGTTCTGGAACCAACTGAGAAATAGAGCTAAGGCAACAAGCAAAATGTTGTTTCTCATCTAGAGCTGGATTGGAGAATTGGACTTGAGTCTGAGACCCAAAATAATCTACATGAACTGTACTGATGTAGCCCCCAAACACAGGGGACACCTTAGAACCTAGCTAATAATTGTCCACAGAAACCGGCAAGTTCACAGAAACCACAAATATTTGTAATTGTTCTTTGTTTTGTTTTGGGTTTGGGTTTCTTTAGAGGGGGGTGTCAACCTGCAAGCGTTACCGACTGGCTGAGGCTTGTAACCCTTCTCTGCAGCTCAGCCAATGTTCCCACAGCTCCACAGGTGGGGGCCACATGCTCCACCTCCAGTGCTCTCAGGCTTGCTCTTCTGAAAGCCTTAACATCCCCAAGATGCCACCAAATACCCTGCACCCTCTAAGACTTTATTAATACAGTATTTTATTAAATTAAGTTGGATAACTGAGGGAGACATAGCACATTTAGGATTAAACTACAAAAAAAATAGGAATTTATAGGCATTTTTCTGAATTTTGTGGTTTTTCAGAATGTGCAAGTGCTTTAGAAACATAACCCCCATGACTTTTGGAGATTGCATTGTGATTCCACAAATTAAAAAAAAAAAGAAAATAATATTTAAAATACTTTTATGAGAGGGCATAGTGGCCCACCTGTAATCCCAGCACTTGGGAAGCTGTAAACAAGAGGATCATTATGAGTCCAATCTATGCAGTGAAACTCTGTACACCCTGTACACCCTGTCCTAAATACAAAAATAAGTAAATAAATAAAAATAAAGTAAAATACATCTAAAGCTCTACTTCATTGTAGCTGTATTTCATTGTGATTGGGTGTGAAGCAGTATTTCATTATACTCAATCTTATGCATTTGTGTGTGTCTGTGTGTGTGTGTGTGTGTGTGTGTGTGCGCGCGCGCGCGTGTTAATACCTTTAACACACTTAAAGGTATTATTCTAAGGATAGAGCTCCTAGGCAGCCTCAGGAATTCTGGGAAGCACAGCACATGAAAGGTAAGAAGAGCCTTTGATGTGGAAGGGAAGGGCTTCCAGAAGAGGTCGCAAGCTGGCTGTGGCAGCATTCCAGAGCCCGAATCCTCTTTGCCCTGGGTGTGAGCCCCTTGGCAAGGACTTTGCCTTCCGCACCTGCATACCTCGGAAGAGCACATTTCAAATGGGTGGTGAAAAGATGTAAAGAGCTAGTGTCTCAAGGGGCACAAAACAATGTCTGGCTCAGAGATAACAGTTTATAGCATAGAACATGAACATGAGACAGCAGTTCAACACCCATCTATGAGACAAGAATAAATGCTGCATAATCTTGTTCTCTGGGAGTCCACTGGTTCCACAAGAGAAATGACAAGCACACAAGTGAAAAACAATGAGCTGAGGCTCAGAACATAGGCAGGCACGGCAGGAACCCAGAAAAAGGAACTCTTGGCTAGATGGGGGAAGAAGAAAAAAAGCTTTGCAAAACATTCATCAAATACCTCTCCGCATCTTTCTGACATAAGCAAATGCATCCCATTTCCTCCTGGCTGTGCTTTCTGCTGATTTCTTGCTTAACTTCCCTGAAAAGCTCAGCATGCCTTTTAAAAACTCAATGCCCAGACTCCTTGTTAGCATTTTTCCTCTTCTGTTAGAGCTGGCTTTCCACAATACTATAATCTCCTGACAGGTTTATGTCTGATGCCAACATCTTGCTGAGTGAAAAAGGAATACTGTTCTCTCCACAACCCAGGGTACAGCTTGTGGACATAAGGTGCTGCCTACTGTTTCTGGGGCTCAGATGCCCTCCAGACCACAGAGTGCAGTCAGAAAGTGAAGACTTCCCAGAGGAAGGCAGCCTGTAGCCAGAAGAGAAGACCACCATTTCCTCTTGGTTTGGACACTGGCTCTTTGGGTGTTGCTGCAGGTTGTTGGGTGGTTAGTGATAATAGCTACAGTTCCCCGCACCAGGAGCCGCAGTGTACAGTCACTGCACAGTGCTTTCCATTGGTGTTAGGCTCCTCTGATTCCCATGAAGATGCCTCAGATGCAATGTCTTTAATGAGAGCAAGGCACCTTTTTACAGTGCTGGAAGTTGGAAGTGGAAGATTGAAGTGGGAGATATTGATTTCTTCTGACACTCCTCTCCTTGGCTTTGGAGATGTGCCTGTCCCTGTGTCTTCATGCCATCTTCTCTGTGAGTCTGTGTCCTAATCTCTTCTTTTAAGGACACTAGTCACAATAGATAGAAACCTTCCCTTGGAATCTTATTTCAATTTTATTCCTTCTTTAAAGACTATATCGTCATATACATTGTACTGGAGGTTACAGTTTCCATGTGTGAATTTGACATGGGACAGAATTCAGCTCCTAATAGCATTGAAGCCACAAGAAGTAATTTTAATTAAGGGTCCTATGATACTGAAAGATTTGGAAGTATGCCTACATTCATACTATGCAGAAGGTTGACATGTGCAGGCAGGATATGTTGGGTACATAGCCAATGCTCTGCCCACTTTGCCACCTTCCTCCTGGCTTGGTCCCTGGATTCATCTGAGGCCTTGACAATCTCCTAGTATTCTCTCTAGATTATCTGAATCAGAGCTGCAAAGGAAAGATGTTGGGACTCTTCACTTTTGCAAACTTCATGGATGCTCAATGATGTAAGAACATCTTTTACCACTCATGTCCCACATCCTACTCCTCTTGATACCTGCTCTTGGGACTCCAGGAACTTAGGAGTAGTCTCCATTCCCAGGATACCTCATTTCTCTAGAGAAGTTGATCTGCAGTGAGATGGGAGGCTGAATTTCTTAAGTTCTTAGTAGAGTGTACAGCCTACCTTCCACCTCACAATTCCTTTTCTGTCCCCTCCTGTCTCAGTTACTTTTCTCTTATTGCTGGGACAAAATACCCAACACTCAAGCTTGAAGAAGGAAAGGTTTATTTAGCTCACAGTTAGTGGAGGTTCAATCCATACTTGACTGGCTCCAAGGCACAGTGGCACATGGAAGAGGACAGAAGTTCATTGAGGCAGAAAACAGCAAGGAGCAAAGGGAGGAGCAGTGACTGCGAGCAAACCTCTCTCCCTTCCTTGTGTTGTATGCAGGTTATCCACCCCTGGGCAGCTGTAGAACTCACACTATAATCCCAACATTGGATCATGAATTAATTACAAACTTCAGAAGCTTTCCCCAATGGCTGCATGAGGCTTTGGGTGGACAACTAGACCCAAACATAACATCATCCTGCATCCCATCAGCCTCCCATAGCCTGGTCCAAATCCCTGCAGCCAATTCCTCCAGGGAACCCTGACTAGCTTCCCCCCAAGGATTATGGAACTCCTTCCAAAACAGAGATCCATAGACAGCTGCTCCAGCAGCAAAGTTATGGTTTGAGTTCAGTCAGCCTGCTTTCCCTGACAACTCCCTCAGCTGCCAGCCCCAGAAGCCAGGAGAATACCAATACTCCCTTGGAAATCCCATCTGAAAACACTGTTGGAAGCTATGCACAATGTGAATATATCCTGGGGTCTGTTTTCTTATTTCACATCCTCATGGCATAATGAATAGAACACACTAGACTGTTCATAAAGTAGACAACTTTTCTAAGTTTTAACATAAGTCTACTCCTACAAAATTATCATGATAGTTAAGAAAATTAATATATCCATCACAGGAAGTTGCCTCCTGACCCTTAACGCTCCCTCTCCTCTGTTTCTCACAGGCCTACATGTGCTAGTCACTCCTTTGTTATTGTGGTTAAAAGCTGAAACAATAAACTTTAATAAAAGGAAAAGTTTGTTGAGCTTCTAGCTCGCCTATTGCTCTTAGACCTGTGATGAGAAAGGACAACACGGCCGGAACACGTGGCAGAGGCAGTTTCTTACTTCATGATTGTTAGAAAGTGAAGGAGAGACAGGAAGGAGCTATGGACCCAATACCTCCTCTAGGGGCACCCCCCCCCCCAAGACCTGACCTTTTCCCTTGCAGACCTACTTCTTAAAAGTCCACCATCTCCCAGTAATGCTATGAGCTAGGGACAATGTACTTACCATATGGACCTTTGCAGGACACTTTTTCAAACCACAGCACCACCTTTCCACTGCTCCACCCTCCATCTCTCCAACTCCCAGAGCCCAGGCAATTATTGTCTGGCTATTTACTTACAATTAACTAAATTTAAAAATCAGTTCATCAGTTGCACTAACCACACTTGAAATGGTCATTGGTCACTGTTGTGGTCAAGGTTTGCAAAGAACATGACTAAATACAATACAGGACATATAATTTACAAGATTATTTCATAATAGTCACCCAAAGAATCAAGGTTAAAAGAGGAAAATCAGTCCATATGTAAGGACCCAAGAATTCAGCTGAGGGTCTGAGTCCCACCACAATGTCCTGCATGAGTCCAGCTAAAGACATAGAACCTATAACAGTGCCCCTCACAAGTCCAACTGGAGGCCTAGAGACCATGACAACATCTCACATGAGTCTGTTTCAGAGATCTGTGCTGGCCCAAAGCTAAGTTTATCTCAAAAGCCATCACAGCACACTTCTCTAGGACTCTGAACTGTGCACCATCTCTACCTCTAAAGCCAGGAAGCAATGGTCAAAGTAAGACCAGAGCTCCCCCAAAGTGCACTGCAGCCATTTTCAACAACAACATTCCGAGTTTCTTTGGCCAAAACAACTAAGTTCATCAGGAAAGCCAGCACTGTAAGCTCCTCAGGAGAGCCAAAAGCCCAGGAGAACCATTCACTCCTGAACAGCTTCCTTTTTCTTTTCCAGGTCTCTTAATTTTGTGGCAATAATCCTCAGGTGGGTGGGCCTCCTGCATCCAGCACCATGTTGGTTCAGTTCAGCAGGGTGTTACAAGTTGACCACCAGTTGTCAATCACCAGTCACCATGTAGACCTCTGATGATCTTGAACCTTTCCATTGGTTAGTCCCTTTATCCCTTCAAGAATGACTTGGAATACATGATCCTGTTTGCTTCTACACTGTTAAATGACTCTGTTCTAAATGTCTCTCAGGCTCATCTTCTAAGCTGTTTGTGACTCTTGGGAGTTTCCTCAGTGTGAGACTACCAAGCATTTTAGGTGTATTATTCTATTAAATAATTACAGTGAGTTCTATGATAGGCACAGATAATGTCCTCATTTTGTAGAGCAGAAAACTCAAGCTGAAGGCAGTCAAGTGAGCCAGAGTCCTGGCCCAGGGTCCAAGGCAAACCCTTCACCCTGGATGACGCCTGGCACAGAATAGCCAAGTGACCACAAGCACAGGCCCAGACGCCTGCTCACCCAACTCCAGTCCTGGCCCCGTAGCTCCCAAATGGCCAACATGGGAAGTCAGCAGCTATCTGTATTTCAGCTTCTTCACCTGTTAAATGAAAATAATATTCCAGTTTATCCCATATGATCATCATGACGAGTAATAAAATACTTCGAGCCATTAGGGTTGTGCTTGACACAAGGTAGGTTCTATGTGCTTTCTATTTTATGCCCCTTTCTTCACTCCCATTCTGAACTCTTCTGGGCAACACACCACTATCTCAGAAATAGAAACACATGTCTTGAATAATAAGGTATTCATTGGTGCCTCCAACCCTCTTTCCACCTTTTCTTCCAGACTTGAATGAAGCACCTTGCACCTGGGGCCCTGTTGTGCCACATACAACTATGAATGATGTCTTACTGTTCCAGGTTTGTTATTTCTGCTCAGACTTCCCTAGCGATCTATAAGCCACTTCCTTATTTTTACAAGGACAGGATTATTTAAGGAAACTGAAGCATGGAATTATCTTACCATTCTGTTGACTTTTCACAAGTGTTAAATGATGTTATCTTCATAACTTATTCCTATGCTTCCTTTTTCATCGTCCATACATGTTTTAAGCGCAAGACCAAGAAAGTAGGTGTTCTCTCAAGGAACGTGTTCACACTTCCAACATTGAGCTCATGGTTTCACTAATCCAAACCTGCCTATATAAAATAATGTTGGTCTGGGTAATCAGGAAGGAATTCTTAACCTTTTCAGGTTGTAAACATTGTGTCATATTAGAACGTATAGAATTTTAAAGTAAAGTTTGGACATATGCTGTATGAAAGTGTGTTAGAGCATGTGGGGCTGTAGGTACCACTGTAAGAATCATCATGGTTGACTGTCATTGCAAGAATCCCTAAGTCTTAATGTAAAAATCTACTAAGTGGACTTAGTTTGGGAAGCACAGATATGCACAGAAAGGAAGGCATGACCAGAAACATGGCTGCCTTTTTGTATAAACAGTAAGATTCATTCCATCCTTAGTGCTTTGCTTATCTTGGAAAAAAATTTCTTTGCTCTTTAAGCTACATTCTGATTCCCCTGCAAATCTCCAACAGTTTATTGTTTAACAAAATCCTTTTGTTTTGTGAAAAAGATAAAGGATGGAGATCCTCACACTACTGTCCATGAACACCAGGTTCCCCATCCACTGGCTAGAGTATCAGACAAGGAGTCCTGCTGAGTCACATTTGGTAATGCTGCATATAAGAGCTATTGCTAGAAAGACCTCTAACAAAATGCACATGCAGATACACATGTACCCACAGCCCCACATATTCTAACTCACTTTCATACAGCATATGTCCAAACTTTATTTTAAAATTCTATGCATTCTAATATGACACAATGTTTACAACCTGAAAAGGTTAAGAATCCCTTCCTGATTACCCAAACCAATGTGTTTTCATATAGGCAGGTTTAGATTAGTGAAACCATGAGCTCTATCTTGGAAGCATGACAAAGTTTTCCTTGAGTATGTATTGATCCTTAGAAACATAATTTTTTTCAACAATTGAAGGGAGATTGTGTTATTAGCTCTAAGAAGATTGTATCACTATTTATCACCTTGAGTCTAGCAGTTAGCTATCTTAATTTAAAAAACCCAAGGTCAACCCATATTAAGTTTCTTAAAATAATATTTTTCCATAATTCTGCTGTTCTATCTAATTCCTTTAATTAAAAGCAGTATTTTTCCAATTTGTGTTTTGCAAGACAATAAGTCCATGAAGTGTTAATAAGTATCCTTAGAGTGGTGGAAAAGTACATGGTTCCACTATAGGGCTTTTCAGAGCCTTTAATAGGTTGCTGTGTTTTATGAGCCACAAAACGAATAAGATAAAAAAGAAAGTGAGTTTGTAAAATGTGTAGTAAAGAGTTTGCACATAAAAAGAATCAGTCAATGCTAACTTCACAATTATTAGCTATCTTAATTTAGAGCATTTTGTAAACTGACATATTAGGGATTCTGTTCTTTCCTGAGAACTTCTTGGATATAGTATTCTATGGAACACATCTGAAAAAAAGCTAACCTGCTTACCATTTCCTGTTGATATGTAATAAGCATTTTTCCCACTTCTATGAGCAAAGAATCAACTACCATGAAGTCATAATATACAGGAAATCTTCCACTTGATTTATAAAGAAATCTCATACTTGATTTTAAAAGTATTTACAGTTCAGAAAAAAAGACTAATTTATATTTAAGCAGAACTTCATTTATTCTGCTTCCTTCCCTAGAGATAATGGTTCTAATAGACTTTACCATCCCAACCCCCACCTCAACCCACTACACAGATTATTAGATCTTTTATTCAAAGGAAGGATTTTTAGGACATAGAAAAGGTCCAGAAGTCTTCTTCTTTTAGTCACTCATTCACCCATTTGTTCATTGAAATACAAAATTCATGAATGTTCCCTTCCCTCAGTGGAAAGAATTCTACCACTGAGCCACATCCCCAGCCCAGATGATACACTGCACACCCAGTACATTCTAGGTATGGATAAAGCAGTGAGTCAAGTGGAATATATCTCTGCCCCATGGGGACTTTACAATCTAGTGAGAAAAAGAATTAATTAATTAATAAACATACAGAATGTTAAAAGTACCCCGGGAAAAAAGTAAATAGGGGATTAGGAAGTGCCAGAATGGTAATGAGGGTTCATCAATTTTAATAAAGTCTTCACTGATATGGAGATATTAGAACTGAGACCTCAATATAGCAATGAAGTTGTGCTGACAATGGAATTCAACTAGAGTATTTTAACAACAGGAGAAATGTAGCTGGAGTAGAGCCAACAGAGAAGCAAGGTATAGAAGACGACATCAGAAGAGTAAGGAGTTGGACAGAGAATCAGATGATCTGGGCTTTGGGTGTTCACAAGAACGTGGGCTTTTCCTGTGGAGAGTGGAGTGGTATGATCTGGCTGCTTGGGGCTGACACAACCTGCTGGATCGAGGTGAAACATGGGGCTGTGAGACTGGGGCTAGAGTCCAAGAACAAAGGCAAGTGGTGGATTGGACCCCAGAGGCAGCCACAAAGGGAATAAATTCACTAGATCAGTAACACCAGGCAGGACACTTATCATTCATCATGCCCCTGAGAAGAGTGCTGTCTTGACTGAAAGGAAAAGAAGGCATCTGTCTTTGTAGATGAAAACATTTAGTAGACATGGCTGGTCTTTGCTGGTTGAGTCAGTCAGAATTCACTTTGTTAACATGTGTCACCTTCTCCCTACCCAAAGAGGTGTATGCAGTCAAGATCCAAATCACGATGCCTGGCAGATTACCATGGCTACAGGTGCCTGGCAACCAGGGTTACAGTGATGGCTATTGATCTATGGAGTCCCAGTTTCCCCAGAGACGTACTACACAGTAATAGGCAACCAAATTTGAAGAACAGTTGAAAGCAAAGAAAGAAATATTCAGTCACCATGTCATTGTCTTTGACTGGCTTTTCCATTTCAGTCAGAATGGAAAAGTGCAGGACTTACACAACCAAGAGAGATTTAGGCTTCACGGTGTTGTGCCTAGGACAGGAAGCTATCCAAACTAACCCTTAGTAAAAGGTTTGAAGAATAGGTGGAAGTACAAAAGACAGAGTCGATGAAATTTTCAAGGACAAAATAAATGAAGGTAAACAAAAAGATTCTCACTGGATAAATGCAGGAATACAGAGAGAAAACAAAAGAGGAAGAAACAGAGTAAGAGGGTCAGAGTACCATGATCAAAATGGACCAAATGGGCCCCTTCTCTGCTATTTGTAAATAATGTTCTTTACTGAAAAATAGCCACGTTGATGCATTTACATATTGTCCATGGCTACTTTCAAGACACAATGAGAAATCAAGACACAATGAGAAGTGAGAAGACATAGTGAGATGTTGTGGCAGATACCTTGTAGCTCATAAAAATTTAAATATTTGCTAGCATGCCATTCCAAACTCTTTGCCCATCCTTGTTCCAGCTGTTCCCAAGTGGCCTGGAGGTTTTACAGCTACTATTTCTTGCTCACCAGAGTATGGAGACTGGTTTAAGCCCATAATGGTACATGGGATATGCTAAAGAAATACTAGCCAGTTTCAAGGTACAGTCAGCAATGCATTAACAGTAAGGACAGGTCAGAAGTTCTGTAGCAACAGCTTTAGTAACTTACGATAGCTGGCCAAGTACCAGGCAATATCTATGTATGAAGACTTGAATTCACACACAAAAGAGCAAAGAAATGACAGAAAATGAAGCAAGAGGAAGAGCAAAAGAAAACCACTTAAGGACCTCAGCACTATTTAATTCAAGATCACTGATACTGAATAAATTGTGTTTACTCAAAATTTATGTGTCAGGTGTAATGGTATGTGGAGATAGTCTTTGGAAGATAATCAAGTTTGGATCAGGTATTAAGGGCAGTGCCTTTATGATGGAATTAGTGTCCTTATAAACAGATATCAGAGATGTGTGCATGGGTGCTTTTGCTCTCTTTGCTGTGTGAGGGCATAGCAAGAAGGTAGTAGTTTGCAAGCCAGAGAAAAAGGCCGCACTAGAACCCAAGTATGATGCCTCTGTGCCCTACAGAACTGTGAAGAAACACATTGCTGTTATTTAAGCCACACAAGCTAATTTATATATATAATGTATTTAGTTCAAAGTGTGTAGGGTCTCAGTACACAGATCAGACTCAGTGATCCTCCTGTTTTCAGCCTCCCAAATGCTGGGGTTACAGGCATGCACCACCACATGCAGTCTCAATCGCCATCTCAGCGCGCCCCAGGAGGAGGGCTGGCATGGCACAGCAACGATCAAACCCCAGTCCCTGCGTCTGCCTAAGCAGGCACTTTAATCCGCTGAGCTATCTGGCCGACCCTTTATAGTACTTTTATGACAGCCTGATGTGACCAAGACCTCACTCAAGTGGTCGACCCTATCATTCATGAGATGCTGGAAACAACGGAAAGTTCTGTCTGTATGGGAGAGCACAGAAATGTCACATCCCTCCCCCACTGCAAGGTGAGGCTGGCTACTCTCTTTTTCCTATCTCTAGGAAAGCCTTATTTCAATTTTATCTCTTCCAAGCACCCAACCAGGAGTCAATGAGGAAAACAGGAACTGGAACAAGATGGTTGTTTCAGTTTTCCAAGAAATTCATCCTAGTTAATGACCCATGGACTCTCCCCAACATCCCCCAAGTTGTCCTGCAGTGCTTCCATTTGCTGGTGATTGTTTTCTGGAATCAAAGCCCTTAGAAAAGGCTTCCCAAAGCTTCTAAAATAGCCACTGGAGAAAACTTCAAAGGCTCTGCTTAGTTTCTGTCTTGCAGTCTTAGCTTATGGGAGGGTCTTTGGTTGGTCTTAAGACTAAAAATTACCTAAGTTGTTAACTCTATTGATTTTGAAGGGTTTGAGAGACTTTAGGCCCTTAGGAATTCAGAGACTCTCCTTATATCTTGGAGGGAAGAAAGGTAAAATAAGGACCATATTGTACTACAGCTTCTCCATATACACACCTTGCACTGATTGAACCAAAGAGAGTGAGAGAGGCAACCATTGTCCCCCACAGTTCCAAACACAACCTCAAGAAATGTTCTGGGGTGAGAAACAGTGGGATAGACAGACAATTTATTCTCCAAGGTTCTCTAAACCTTGAGTCCTTAAAAAAAAAAAACTTTGCAGCAAAATACAAGCAAACCAAAAACAAAATCTTTTTTATCCTCTGTTGTAAGATGAAATTATGTTTGATGTGATGACAAAATAATTTAAGACCTTTCTTAGATATTTAGGGCAGAATCTAAAAATGCTATTGACAATGCTTTTTCTTGAGGCTTTGGGGTGATGCAAGTAATTTTCCCCTAGCAGTCTGACATGATTGCCTCTGGAGTGTGGCCCTCTGCAGGATGACCATTTGCCCCCTTCGTGCTCCGAGGGCCACGTAGCCATAGGATGAGGCTACTCCTCAGGCAGCTCATTCTTCTTTACCAAAAATCTGAGTGATGACAGCATTTTCCTATAATGGATTTTGCTTTTATTTCTCCAGAGTTTTCTTTCTGGATGTATATTTCTCATACTTATTGTTGCTTTGTTAGCCCTGAAAGGAGTGTAGTGGGAGCAGAACATCCACAGGGCTCACACCAGGCTCAGGGGCTGTACTTTCACAGTGTTCAGGGTTGCTTAGGATTTGCTGCTACTTTTTAAGTCTGGAGAAGGCTGAAACTTGCTCCGGGAAGCCAGGACCTAGCTCAGTGATGCAGTGCACCTGCCAGTTGTGAGGTTTGAGTTCAGCTCGCAGTGCCCCTCTCCCCACACACCTAAATGCCACTGGTCCAAAAAAGGATAACAGAAAAATTGGAAGCCCATGAAGAGGTCAAGAACCAAGGGAGAAATATAAAGGGTCAAAAAACATGCTAATAAATGTTGAACTTCAAGAATCAAAATTACAAGGATGAATTCCAACAATGAGATTCTATTTTTGGTTATCATATTAGTAAATCCTTTGTTTTTAAAGATAATGTCTAAGATGCATAAAGCTAGTATCTGTAGGTCATGTGGGTGTGTGTTATACACTCATATGGTATGCATGGTATAATTAAAATGTTTTTATACTTTCTGGAATAGAAGTTGGCAATATGTTTTAAAATCTTAAAATTTTGCATAAGCTCTTCACTCTAGAATGTATATCCAACAAAATTTCACATTTACATAAATATAGACTAAGGAAATATAGTCCATGGATATGCAGGAATGGTGGTTAATTTTATGTCAACTTGATAGGCATGGTACCCAAATATTTAGCCAAACATCTTTGCATATGTTCCTGTGAGAAGGTTTTAGGATGAAGTTACCTTTTTTTTTTCTCTTTTTTTTTTTTTTTCTCTGACCAGCTCAGCCCAACCTTAGGGTGGGGCTGCTCAGTATGTGGTAACAGGGATCAAATCGCAGTCCTCTGTGACTGCCTAAGCTTGCCTAGGCAGGCACTTTAGACTGCTGAGCTATCTCTCTGGCCCCAGAGGTTACCATTTAAATATTGGGCTTTTGATAAAACAGGTTACCCTCCAACATGTAGATGAGCCTTATTTAATTAGGTGAAAGCCTAAATTAAAAAAAAAAAAAAAAACACTGTTATCCCAAGAGCAAGAGGAAATTCTGCCAGTAGATGGACTTTATATCTGAACTGCAGCACTGGCTCTTCCTTGAATCTCTGGTCTGCTGGCCTGTCTGCAGATTTTTGGACTTGTCAGCTTATACTATAATGTGAGCTAATTCCTTTAAAAATCCCAGCTAGAAGGATGAGAGATGATAGATAGAGAGAGAGAGAGAGAGAGAGAGAGAGAGAGAGAGAGAGAGAATAGCTGGCATGGTGGCACATGCCTGTAATCCCAGCACTCAGGAAGCTGAGGCAGGAGGATTGCTGTGAATTCAAGACCAGCCTGGGCTATAAAGTAAGTTCAAGACCAGCCTGAACAGCACAGTGAAACCTTGTCTCAAAAAGATAAAATAAAATAAAAGATAGATGGATAGACAGACACAGAGCTATAGCTTCTTCTGAAATGTCCACCAAGTCTCATGTTCCCAAAAGTAGGATTTGAGGAAGGTGATTGCACCATGGGCCACTAACCTCAGAGGTGGACTGACAAGTTCATAGCCAAATGTACCATAAAGAGATTGATGCAGTGGAAGTGTGCTTTGGTGTCCACAGGATGCTTTGGAGGGGATAACTCTGCTCAGGCTCTTCTCCTGCTCTCTGCTTGCAGCCACCAAGACTAGAAAAAAGTACTGGAGGACCACATTCCGCTACCATATCCCTCCACTAGGACAATTGCACCTTGGAGTTGACCAACCATGCACTGAAACCTCTGAAACTGTTAGCCAAAAGAAATTCTTCTCCTGTAAGCTGTGGATGTCAAGCATTTTGTCCCATAAACAACAAAAAGCTGACTAACCCCCACCCACCCACCCACACACGCCACTTTATTTTGGCTCTGTTTCTCTGGAGTATCCTTACAAATACAGTAAGCAGTTCTCAATCACACCTTTCAACTACCCTGTGGAATGACTCATCCCGTCCCTTGCTATTTGTGGTCATTTCACCTAGTAAAAACAGCCTCTGATCACTTCACAACATAAAATAGCCTCTAACCCCTTTGTGTCTACATTCAGTAATAAAATCCCCAATATCAGCTAGTACTCAGTCTCTGCATTCCCCCATCCTGGACCATTGCACACAATAATGAGGCTGTGGTTGGCTTTTTCCATCTTCCTGTTCTTTCTCCTCTGATCTCCTGGGTTCCTACTCCTCCGGCTGACCTCCCCCGTCCAGGGCTGGTGTAGTAGATGAGGAAAAAAGGCTGGGGTAGGCAATATACTTTCCTGACATCAGTGATAAAACAGAGCTCTGAGGCCCAGTCAGCAGTAGTTGCTAAAGACTGCTTTTCTCATGGGCCAAATTCACAGATTGTTCAGAGATGCTACTCCACCCAAACCAGCCTGTCACTGGAATCTTTGAAATGCCCTCCCCAGCAGGGCTTGTGAATCCTCTTTCCCGCACAGTGGCCCTGGTTCCCAGAAACCCAATGCACACATTTTCTCTCCCCCACTCATGCACTCCCTCACCAAGTGGTCTTAGGCTGGTTCTTTCTTGCCTGACACCTGGATGCTCACAGGAGTCAGGCTTCATCCATTCTACCACAGAGGGAGCCAGTCTACAAGGGAGGGCAGGGGAGGCTCCCAGAAAAAGTGCAGGCGTTTCTAGGCACTGTTATTCTGGGTGGTGTAGTCATTGCTCAGTATCCACAGAGATCCCCAGGATACAAAAATTCATGGATGCTCAAGGTTCTCATACAATAGCTTGGTATTCACATGTGTCCCAAGGTAAACTCTTTAAGTTATCTCTAGATTATTCATAATACCTACTGCAGTATAAATGCTATATAAATAGTTCTTATATTGTTTCTTTTTGGGGGGGGGGACCAAGGATTGAACTCAGGCCCTTGCACTTGCCAGGGAAGCACTTATTCTACTGAGCCATCTTCCAGGCCCCTACATCATTTCAAGAATAATGACAAGAGAATAATGTACATATTTGGTACAGAAACATTTTTTTTTAATTTTGATTTGTAGTTGGTTGACTCTGGATGCAGAACCCAGGGGTATCATAATGTGTGGATTTGAGCAAAGGATTGTCTGTCTCCAGTTCAAGTTCTTGAAATCATATTAAAGCTCAAGGAGGGCTGGCCAAATAGCTCAACAGATTAAAGTGTCTGAAAGCAGTGAAGGCAATTGAGACTGAGTATGGTGGTGCACACTTGTAATCCCAGCTCTTAGGAGGCTATAAACAGGCAGATCACTGTGAGTCTGATCTAGGAGTGAGACCCTGAACACCCTGTAGACCCTTCCCTAAAATACAAAAAAATTAAAATAAGTTAAATAAAATAAAGTTCTAGGGAAAAGGTTTTTAAGGAGAAATACGCTTACAGTGAATGCCCTCCCCCTCATAAAATATTGCCTTATCTCCTTGTCACAAAGCAAGGAGGTTGAGATTTGTCCCCCTTCACCACATCGTCATTCCACACTTCAGGCTGCTGTGGGATGACTGGGAGAAAGAGGGCACCCATCATAGAAGCCCTCAGCCATCCTGACTGCATAGCCCAGAGCCCTAGAACTTGTTCCCTTGTCCCCTGGAATGCAGAATGGCGCGTTCCACTGCCTGGCCTCCTGATATTTGTGAGAAAAACATAGTGTAAGCACCAAACTTTAGTGTCTACAAAAGTCATCACAAACATCACTCAGAGTGAAAGCAAACAAAAGAACTCCATGGTGTAGGCGAGGTGCGCAGGGGTGGGGGTTGTTCCAAGAAGTTACTTCGTCACATTTCTGTACAGAGAGGAGTAAATATTTTTCCTCTGTAGTTGGCGTGGTGAGGCTAAAGGATCTTACTCGCTTTGGAGATAGATGCTTCCAATTCTAATGGCTGGGAGAAAGCAGGGCCTTCTGTTCTGAAAGCCATCTCCCTGGGAAGCACATCAAAGCTGCTTTATTCAAACTGGGACACACTGCCCAAGCCTCACCCCCTGGATCTGCTGGTTTGCTTGCAGGAGTGTAGAGTGAGCTCTGTTGCTGACCCTGGGGGTCACCCCACAAGCACCTTCCTGTCGGAAACTTGTTCCACAGGCTGCATTTCCATCAGCTCTGAGCCTTTATCCTCCAGCCCTCACATCCAGACTGCATTTAGATGACAAGGCCTCCCTGTCTTTGCCACCCTGAACACAAAGGCAACAGAGTCTCCCTCCCTTAGATTTGCTTTCAGTTTTTAAAAGTAAAAGCCTATGTTGCACTTTTTTCTTAATACAAAAGCAATATGTGTTTGTCATTAAAAAAAATATTCAAACAGTGCAGATAAGCAGAATAGAAAAATAAAAAGCACCTATTAGTGCATCAAACAGAAAATAAGCTCGGCGAGCATGTTGGCAGACATCTTCCCAGACTCTGGCTCTGCAGAGATGCACACTGAATGCCGCACAAGGAGATCACACTGAATTTTCCAGTAATGAACTTGCTTTTTTATTTGGCACTGTGTTGAGAACATTTTTCCATGTCATTAAATATCTATATGATTTTTTTCTATTTTGCAATATGAACAAAGTTTGATAGTTTTTGCCTGACTATAAAAGCAATTTACACTTAAAATTTCATACCCTTTGCCTCAGTCATCACTCTCCTGAGGGCTCTGCAGAAACACTAGGGTCAACCTGAAGAATGCACACTTGACTTTTTTCCATTTGAAAAACAGGGCTATTGCCAACATTTTCTCTAAACAATTCCTAAGAGTTCTGACTACAGTTGGTTTGAGGAACTACACAACATTCAAACACAAATGTGTTCCTAACCATCTTATGTCTTTGAATCAAACTAGAGAGGCCTTGCTGCCTTCCCCTTCCTTGTCCGCAATACTATCCAAAACATAAACCTCTAGGTCCGAAACCTAGCAGAAAAGGCTCAGTTCCGCAGCCCCCACTTGCTGTCAATTGCTGCCCACTCTTCCTGCTTCTCACCATGGGCTTTTAGCACTCCGGGGCCAATAAGGGATCTGCCATCTCCCTGCCAGGCAGCCACTGTCTTGTGAAGGACGCCTTGGGGTACCCTTTGCAGAGTGTCAGGCCCTCAGCCTTTCCCTCTCATAGAGAGTCACTATCTCCATGCTCCAGCCAAGAAGAACAAGTTAGAGATGCATCTGGGAACAGAACCATTTTTATTATCTTTTTCTCCCCCAAGCACTCACTGGTACACATCGGTTTCTCTCATCTAAATTTTCAACAGAAGAGTAGAAAACTTTCACTCTATTTCCCCTTGTGCTCAGTGCAGACACCTGGGGGTGATTGAAGAATTCAGATCCTCAAAACAAAGAACTCAGGCAGTGTTGTCTCTTTCACACTGAAGTGTGAATAGTTTCCTGGATTTCTGCAGAGTGCTGACACCTACAGACCCATCCAGGGTGGGCCCAAGTGTCTTTATATCTGACAGGATGGGAATAACATCCCTGCCTCACCTTATTAGCAAGCAGTTTAGCATTTATTGCCAAAGTAGTCAAATACAAAACCTTGTCAATTTTTAAATGGGTCACTCTGCTAAACAACAAAAGCTGATCTTCAGTAGATTACTCCCCTAATCTTGCAATAAGCAATTACTGATTGGTTTTAGAGAAACAACAGGATGTCATAAAAATTCCCAAGGTGGATTCAGAAAACCCAAGTTCTTTTTCTTCCCCTAGTGGCCTGCAGTGGTTTGCAGCAGAATATTCAGACCTCGAAAATTGACTTTTTATCTCCACCCAAAACTGGCCTTGCTGTGGGCTCAAGTCCATTAGTCAAGAACCTTTTTTCCCTGGATAGTGCTTAAGAGTTCATGACCAAGATTTCCTAGGGAAGCTGCCTTTCATTTTATAACTGTCAGAAAGAATGACAATAATCCAAATATTATAACTCACTAATCATCAACTTTGAGTGAGCTGTCTGGCCTCTCTGAAATTTGATTTCCTCAAACATATAATAAAAGCACAGATTCTGTAGGTCATGCACTGGTCTGTATCAGGTGCATTAACTCATTTAGATTTCACAACTGCTAGTTTCGTACATAGTCGGATTATCATCATCATATCATCATCATTCTTGCAGCTAAGGAAATGAGCCAACAAAGGCTCAGTGACTTTCTCAAAGTGACACAGCTAAGTGGCAGAGCTAAGACACAAACCCAGACAGTCTGGCCTACAGTTGATACTTTTAAATCTGTGTTGTCTACCTGTGACTTGAGAACGTGGACTAGTGAGTCAGACTTGCTTATGAGGCTGTTGAAAGGATTAAATGTATGCAAAGCATGGAAATTAGCACGCCCTAAGTGCTCAATATTTGGAAGTCAAATTTACTTCATTACTCTTTTCTGGATGAATCTGATAGAGTTACACTACAGTCCAAAAATTTTTTATTACCTATTAATATAGAAAACCTCAAAGGTGTGAATTAGTGTAAATATAAAATAGCATTATGCTTCTGTTGCACCAGTGTGCAAATTATGTTCACCCTTTGACATGCCTGCTGTTTGGCGTAGAACTGCACACTTAGAATGAACTTGGCTGGGCAGTTTTGCTTCAAGCTGCAGATCCAATTGGATGCCTCTGTGCAAGTTGACACATGGCTCTTCCATACAATTTAAATAGGGCCCAAGCTGAAGGGGCAGCAGCCAGCTAGGGGAAGGTCCCTCCAGGAAATGGCAGTGGCATGAGAGGGCAAATTTCTGCATAAGTGACTGCCACCCTCTGCGCAAATCTTTACTGACATACCATTGGTCAGAGTCAGTGACAAGGCTGAGCCCAAAATCAGATGAGAAAAGCCACTCCTCCACACCGTCCGGAGGTCAAGGTGAATCACTGAGCCAACCCCAGCATCAAATGAATTACTTTTCCCATGGGCGTGGAAGAGAAGGAGTGCTTATTTTTGAACAAGTCTACTTACTGATGGCCTGAATAGGAATGGAGGAAATGGAGAAGCATTAGCTTAGTGAAAGCCTAGGTGCTTGACCTTTTTTTCTTTTCAAAACTACATTATGGTTTTAATGTCTTTAAAATGCAAGGAGGGAAACAAAGGGAAAATGGCAATAATCACTCCTAACAGAAAAATCCAGGAGGAAAGACTAACTCTGAGTGGCATTTGCTTGCTTATGCAGCAAGCATTTGCAGAGCCCCTCAGCCCCAGGTAAACCACAGCTCTGGTCTTTATGGGGCTTGTAGTCCAGATAATGAGTGATAATGATGGTGTGGCTGTAGGTGTAGGTTTATTAATTATAAAATATCCAGGTTCTGTGCTAAATCATTTGCACAAAGTAATCATTTGTGATACTCATGAAAACTCAGAGAATGTTCTCTTAAAATCTCATCTTATAGGAAAAAAGAGGCCCAGAGAGGTGCACAATTTGTGTGAAGGTAACACAGCTAGCACTGGGCCGGGCTGGAATTCTGACTAGGAAATCCAGCACCAGACTGTAGACTCTTAACCACTTCATGCCCACATTTCCGTATATTCTCCATCTCCCAGCCTACCTCTACTCCTTTGGTGGCAAACTTTCTCACTATCTCTGTGTGTAAAAGATTACAAGCACTAAGGGAAGGTTTGCAAATGCAAAGCCTCCTCTCCAGTGTGTGGCTAATAAGTCAGGTCCTGCGGGCAGTTGCACACCAAGCATGGCAGCCTTCAGGACATCCCTAAACCTGGAGGAAAGAACCGAGCTAATTCAATAGTGTTGGCTTCCCAAGTGTGTGGAGGCCAAATACATCTGCTATGAGAGTAATAAATAGCTTACATTTATTTCAAACGGAAGTAGTAAAAATAAAGGCTGCGCACAGCAGCAGAGAACTATGCAGGGCAAGAGCGCACCTTCCAGGCTAGTGAGCTAGGGTTTCTTGCACGAAAATGTACTAACAGGAGCCTGAATGAACCCTTTCAAAGAAGCCCAGTGATGAAACAGATCAGTCAGGGTGGGTAAGGTGCAGACAGACAGATAATTTCTCCTCCAGAGAACCTGTAGTCTGGTGATTATTTTATTCAGGTTTTTCTTTCTTTGCTTTTCTTGAGAAATCTCTCACAATACACAAAGCAGCAGAGGTTAAGTGAAACACTGAAGCCCAAATTATTTCTTGTTTCTCAGCTTCCTAACTCTGCCAAATCACTAAGGAGCCTTCTGCTTTGCACCCTTCACCCAGGAGCCAGCTGAGAAAAAACAGTAATTTCCCGCCCACTAAAACCCAGGACCAAACACCAGAACATGCAAGACACTATAAACACTGACATCAGACTCAGCTATTTCAAATACAATTATCATATGCATTACTCAGTAGCTAAGACTCAAATGCAAATGAAAACCAATACACCAGGAAGAGCCTATCTTAATGAATCAAAAGGGAAAGATTCTATTTGTTCATAAGCATCCAGCTCAAACATCGCAAATAACCTGACAAGAGCCAATAGCTAAATTCAAGCTGCTGTTGGCCCTTCCAGAGAAATCCTACAAAGAGGCTGCCAACAATTCCCTTTTCTCAGAAATAATGGGCAATCATGTTAAGTACAATAAAAGAAAAATCACAGCGTCCAAGCTCTCCCATTAAAACTGGGTCACTCTTCACCCTTGCAGCCTTTGTGTTGCGGCTATCTCCCCGCCACCACAAGCTGCTCACCTACGGAGGGGCACGTGCCCAGGTAGCAATCTGGAGCAGCTGGGGAAAGTCCCATTTAGCTCCCGCCAATGAGTGGGCTTCCAGGTATATCAGTCCTCACAGCCCTGACAGGAAGCAAATTAAGAGATTAAAGAGGTATTTTTTTTTAATAGACTGTTATAACACTTCACTTGCTCATAGACAGCATGTGTGCAGCTGGTTTCAGACACTTCCCAATCCTCTTACTCTTTTCACATAAAGAGCTCAGAAAAGCCAGTGATATCTGTGCAGCCCCACCCCCTCCACTGCTCTGGTTCTCTTGTCTCGTACTGGGAAACCGTGGACAAATATGCAGAGGTAAAAAGGAATCCTCTGGAGGTCAGAGGAGGCCTACATGTGTGGCAGGTGGAAAAGGGCAGGTCCCTGGCAAGGGCTGCAGACAGCCAAGGTCCCAAGACCTTTTCAATACCTCTCCTCTAGCCCCCTGGTCTTATGGGTTGTCTGCTGCCTCTGCTCTTTCTTCATCATCTTACCCTAACTCTCATCAAGAAGACTTCAGTTCAATTTTGAGAAAGCACCACCATAAAGAACATGATCTGGTTCTCCGCACTAGAAAAGCTCTTGCAGAAGACTGTGCTCTGTGATTCCTTTAAAGATTTTGTTTATCACAGCAGGGTCACAGACAGTACAAGGAGTGAAGTGGCAGGGAGGGGGTAGGGTGAGACTCTGGGGAAAAGAGGGAAGACCAAAGAGGGAGAAGGGCAGGACGTGGTGCCGAATGGACCAACCAGAGGATATCCTACCACACAAGGCAAGTCAAGCTCCAGGATGTGCGTGGCACAAAGCCACTCACACGAGGCCGCCCCGCCAGTCTCCTCTCAGAGGCAGAACGCAGAGCAGTGCTGTCAGGGCTGGGCTGGGGAGCAATGAGAAACTAGCATTCAGTGGGTACAAAGTTTCAGTTTTAAGAAGATGAAAAATGCTAGAGATAGATAGTGACGGTGTTTGCACAGCAGCAGTCCAAATATACTTTGGTCATTGGATGAAACACTTAAAAAATAATTAAAATGGTAAATTTTTTTGTTACGTACATCTTACAATAAAAAAGACAATTAGGAAAAAATGGTATTGTGTAGAGTCATTCATTTGTATGCATTACTAAGTCAGGCAAGAAGCTGGTTCAGTGTTACCTGAAAACTCCAATAGCAGGACAGCAAGAGTAGCAGTTAGAGCCTCATCTCCTCTCTAGAAGTGGCCTTCTCAATGGTATCAGAACTTGAAATGTTTCTACCCTACTGAGCGGAAGGTGAGGTGGGTCCTTAGCTGGGAACCTTCCTAAATGAACAACAAACATTCATGTTTCTCAACCTGCCAAGACGCACCCTGAAATGTGCTAACATATGGGGCCACTTTTCCAAGGAAAGCTTTGGAAATCTACGAGAAAAAAAAAAAATAGGCAAATGTCCAAGATAGGTTGTGCATAAACAACTTTTCAAATTAGAAATAAATCACTAGCAAATGCAACTCGGTGGAAGCACCAAAACTCTCTACAAGAAATTGCAGTAGATTGGAAGTCACAAAAACTCTGCAAGAAACCAGAGTAGGTTGGCACCCAGAATTCCAGGTGCCAAGGAGCTCTGGTGACCCAGCCAAAGCAGAGCGTGTTCAGGAGGCCGACGTCCTTCCAGCCTCCTTGAAGGAGAGGCCCTTCCCAGAGCCAGCTTGGGGACTTGGCTGCGGGAGATCCAGCCTTGAAAGGGGCTGGGGCTGGCACCCTGCAGGGCATCCTGTTTGCTGCAGGCCAGCATTTTTTTCATTAGTTATTTCTGTCTCTGGCCTTGGCTTATTTTTCCCAATGCTGCTCTTTGGCTCATAATGTTTCTTCTCTGGCTTATTAAAAACTGAGATAAATCACCTAATAAATCTTTCTGGTCTTTTTTTCTTTAGACCTTTTTGATAATTGCCAAAGTCACAAAGTCGTATCTTACCTATAGTAGGCTAACAAAATAGCTTAGAAATATAGAGACCAAGACAACAAAGGGAAAAATCTTTAATTATTCAGAAGCCTCCCACTCCCAGTACTAAATTTATTTGCTTTGGTTTGATTTAAACAGAGAAGCAACTCAATACTGAGCAGCCAGCAAGCTGCCAGTGCATCTATCCCCGCAGAACTGCAGGCCTGCCCCCCAGCACAGGCAGGGCTGGTGCGAAACAGCCTTATCAGGAACGCTCCTAGCATTTAATGTTTAAAGGTACCCCTTCCCTACACACACGTAACCCCTGCTCTCCACTCTTCTTCTGTTTCTGGAGCTGGGCCTCTTCTCATGTAACCTTTTACTTGCATAGGGTTCTAAGGATTCCAGGGTATCCAATCTGACACCAGCTGTCCCCATCAGACCTCTTGGAAATTGCGTACTTTGCACCCTAATAGTAGTTTATGCATACCTACAGCAGACCTTTTCTCATTTAATGCAAATGTTGCCTTATAAAAAGTTTAAGTTTTTATTTTTTGAAAAGGAAATATGTTCACAGGACAGGAAATGTGAAAGGGAGTGTCTATGCCTTGTCCCCACTCCTGCCAGAAGCAGCTAATGCTAACAAATGTCCAAGTACTCTTCCTGAGATAATCTATGTTTATATAAATAGATATATCATTTCTTTGATCTTTTCTGCACAAATGGCTCTGCTGTGGTCTGCACTTGCACTTTAATACATGCCAAAGATTTTTTCTAGGTCAAGCCTTCTTCTTTTAGACAGTACCATTGCTACTGCTATTCCATTATACTGACATTCCATAATTTGGGAACATTTTTATTACTTCCAATATTCTATTGTAAATAATGCTACAAATAACAATCTTGTCCTCATATTTTTGCACCATTGTTCCCATTAGAAAATTCTCCAAGTTGGAATTTCTAGGTCAAAGTGTATGTGCATTTGCACTCTTGATTCTTCTTGCCAAATTTCTTCCACTAATGTCTATTGCAACAATGTAAAATAAGGGCCAGCCAAATAGCTCAGCGGATTAAAGTATCTGCAAGTAGGCATAGGGGCTAGGGTTCAAGCCCCCGGGACCTGCCATACTGGCCCTACCCTTGGGGTGAGCTAAAATGGCAATTGAGACTGGGTGTGGTGATGAGCGCCTGTAATCCCAGCTCTTGGCAGGCTGTAAACTGATGGATCACTATGACTCTGGTCTAGTAGTGAGACCCTGAACACCCTGTAGACCCTTTCCTAAAAAAAAAAAAAAAAAAGTAAAATAGTGCTGGTTTCCTACAGCTGCATCAATAGCACATTTCAATTTTTTTGGCTTTTGCTATAAGTACTTATTCACTTGTTTCTCATCCTGGCCCCAACTCCCCCTTAGAATCTGTGCCCATGGGCCAGGGAGATAGCTCAGTAGAATAAGCGCTACCTGGCAAGTGCAAGGGCCTACCCTCGGTTCCACAAAAATTTTTTTTTAAAAAAAGAATCTGTGTCCTTCAAGTTTCCCCAGAACATGGCATAGCAATTTTTACATAATAAATTCTCAATTGATATTTGATAAATACAGGAGTGAATGAAATAATGGATATAAAAATGGGTGAGTGAGCAGGACTCTTTTAATCACAACTTGAAGCCATGGCCTGCGTTCTGTAAGCTTAATATTCTGCATTTCACTTATGTGTGGTGTATTTGTGCACATGCTCTGAAAGTTCCAGAAAGTTTTCAAAAGTTTCAGAAAATTCATCCCTCTCGCTCTGCTGCCTATTGGCATTGGAGGGTCAAATCACTGCAATACTCTTTGATGAGCATCTTGTTTCAAGTATCTTATGTGGCTGCCTCATTACAGCAACAGAAAGTCAAATATATGCCTCCAGAAAGCTCCAACCATCTATCCCCCTCTCTCTCTTTCTCTTTCTGTGTCTCTCTTTTCACCCACTGCCTTTTCCTCTTCTCCTTTCTCCTTGTCATTCCTTTTTCCTCTTTGCTTTCTCCACCCTTCTCCCCACATACAGAACTAAGGTCATCCAACCACATTCCCTAGGACCTGGAAACCAGGCCCCTCTTTCAGTATGCCTGTGCCAGTATGGACTGAGTGCCACGGCTGGACCACAGCTGTCATCACCCAGGTGTTCCTGTGCTGGTCTGTAAAGCAGCTCTCCCACAGTTAGCTTCTCTAGGAAGCAGAGTCTGGTGAGGTGAAGATCAGTCTAGCGGATCAGGATGTTCACCAGATGTGTGCTTCAGCTCACTGCTAGTGAAAAGAATGGGAAGAAATGGACAGAGGCAGAGAGAAAGGCAAGACTGCTACTCAACCTCAACGGATACCCACCAGCAGAGAGTACTGGCTCTGGGATGATCCCAAGGAGCCAGAGGGCGATTTTTAGGTTCCCCTATGGATTTCCCACCAGACATGTGCTACCATGAGAAGTCGCGAGCATCCTTTGTCTAGGTGACTGTCTGCAGCACAGGCAACTATGAAGTTAGGTGACAGCTGGAGGTCCTCAGCCAACAGCACTCCCAGCAGATGGGGGAATGAACCTGTGGGGCATCCTCATCCTCTGATGGGTTTGGCTTGAAATGAGAGGCAGATTTCTCCCCAGGATCTGCCAGATGCTGTCCCTAACCTCCTCTACTGTCCACTAATGGGAGCTCATCTTTGCCATCAATTATTTCTGAAGGAATACTGCCCATTAATGACAGCTCATGATAGCAGTTCAATGTGTTAATCCTGGAGTGTAAGACCTCTACACCTTTCCCAAACACATCCTCTGCCAAGCTCTGCATGCTTCCTGCTGGCACTACGCAAAGAGATTAGTCACAGAAAGCAGTGGATAAATGGTAGGGGGACTGAGTTTGAGGCTCAATCCTCAATCTGTTCCATCCATTTTAAGGCAGTACCATGCAAAAGCGAAAAATAAATGACGTGAATGTGTGGAGGAACTGACCCCACTGACATTCTCTTTCCGCATCACAGGGCTCTGTGAGAGGGAGAAAGCATCTCGCCACCAGTTGAGCCTTCCCCCTATGAAGCTTCCCATAGAGATAGGAGGGCTGGCCTAGATTCTGGGCCAAATGTGAGGCCTGAGTATGAAAGGAAAGAAGGCGGGTGCTGCCCCTGCCAATGTGGATGGGCAAGTAGTGACCTTCACACAAGATGGCTTCCCAAATATTGTTTCCCTCATTTTTTTCTGTTTCAGAATGTGCCCAGATTATTCAAAGGCAACACAAGTAATAAACTTTAAAAAAAAAAAAAATCTGGAACCACAAAGCATTTCCTGTGATGTTAGTTTTGCTGTTTGTAGGGTGGAGGAGCACAGCAAGGGCCTCCCTGCAGGCTCCCTGCAGGCTCCATTCTTAGCTCCACACCAGGGGAGGCTGGTGGTGGGATGGCTTACAGCCTTTGTGACCAAGCCATGACACAGAGCTTTGAAATCTAGATAAGCTGTGCTGAAACCCCACCCATGCTCAGAGCAGGAAGCCACGGCCCTCTCAAGGTCTCTGGTAGAGGATTAGCTCTAAGTCCTGTACATAATCCTGTTAATTGACAGTCTTACACCTCTTTGAGCACATGACCCAAACATGAAACTCTGCATTCTTTTTGATGCCCATAAATTTAAAAATTCGCACAAAGAATGTGACTACTTATAGGCCTCACTAAAGTTCTGAAAAAAAGATGAGTGAACAGATGATATTGCCAGAACCCAAACCATTTGACTTGAACCCTAGTGTTTACTAGAGTTGCCCATCAAATTACTAAAGGTTTGGTGGTTTAAAGGACAGAAACGTGTTTTCTTCAGTCCTGCAGACTGGCAGACCAAGATCAAGGTGCTGGAAGAGTGATGTTTTCCTGAGGCTTCCCTTTTTGACCTACAATTGCTTTTTTTTTTTCTCTGTCTTTACACCAGTTTCACTGTCTAGTCTCATTTTCTCCTACTGATGAGGGTACCAGTCATACTCGGTGATGACCTACTCTCACCCTTCAATGTGACCTCCAACCCACCATCTGCAAATGTAGTCACTGGAAGGTACTGGGGCTCAGGGATTCAGCATATGAGCTTGTGGGGGACACAGTCCATCCCATCACCACCCCAAGCCTGTCCACTCTTCAGTGGGTCACACATGCTCTCCCAGCCTCAGCTGCTTTCCTCACCCAACTTTCCTCCCTTCTAACTGTACTTCTTTCCATCCAAAGGTCAGCAAATGAGGTCTATAAAGAGCCAGACAGCAAACAAACTTTGAAGGCCACATGCTCTCCCTCCCATGTACTCAACCCTGCCACTGCAACATAAAAGAAATCATAGATGATATATAAACAAGCAAGGGTAGCTGTGTTCCAATAAAACTTTATTTATGGACACTGAAATTTGAATTTTGTGCTATTTTCACATGTCGTAAAATATTATTACTACTCAGATTTTTTTCCCAACCACTTAAAATCTAAAAACTATTCTTAGCTCCTGGGCCCAATAAAAATAGGCAGCCAGCCAAATTCTTCTGGCCAGCAGGCTGTAGTCAGATGTCACTGCTCCTCTTCTCTCTTCCCCATTCTCCTCTCATGTCTCCCACACTGCCAACGTCTCAGGACTTACTCTGCCCTACACCAGGCTCAGCACAGCACTGTGCAACAGAAAGAGTTTCCTTCTTACTAGAAATTCAGGTGCCAGCTGTTAGATGATAGATTATTTAAGTCTAACACTCTGTCTTGATTTTTAACACAATCTTTTTTCTCGCTGTTGGAGAACAAATGAGATTATGGCTCACATTTCACAATTAAATAACTCATCTTGATAGTTCTAGAAAGACCTTTCTCAAGTGCTTTTTTTTGGTGCCAATCCTTGTGTTAAGTAGCTGTGCAGAACCATTACATTGGGACAGAAACCCCATGAGATAATTAATATTGCTATCTCCATTTTATAGGCAAGAAAACTTGGGCTCAATAAAGTTGAGTAAATAATTCAAGGTCACACTGCTAGTACATGATTAAGGCAAATTTGAAACCAGAAATATGACCATGGAGTTTCCACATCAGTCCTCAACTGCCTATCTCAAGACTTCCTTATAAGCAAGAAGAGTAAAGCTCTTAATGATTGTGTGACCGCTACATTTCATGTCTCTGTTACTCATTCAAAAGCAATTCCTGACCTAAGCCTTCAGTACAGCATTCACACCCACACTATACTTCAAGACCTCATTCTTTCCTGTCACTCTTTCCTGGCTTTTTACTAAAGAGCAATAGAGACGCACACCAGCTGGCCTTGTCCTGACCTGAGTTCTGACACATGCCACTGTATGGACTCTTCCTCTCTGCTGACAGCCTAGTATGGTCAGATCTATTGTTACTGGTTTCTGCGAATTTATTACACAAAAGATAACACTTCTGACACTAAGTGGGAGTTTGTTTGCTTAAGCTGCTGTGAATTCTCCAACTCTCTGGGCATCAACTGAGTTTCTTGCAATTCAGTTCAATTCTAATACTAATGCTCTAGACTTAGTAAAGGCACCACAGCCCTATAAGCACTTTAGATACCAATCGTAGGCTCCAGTCTTACCCTATTCCTGATCAACTGGCTATAAATTTGGATTCTTATGACCTTGCACTTAGGTTTAATAGTTTACTAGAGTGGCTCACAGAATTCAGGAGGTGACTATAGTTACTATCATCAGCTTATTACAAAGGATAAATCTTGGGAGCAGTCAAGTGGAAGACAGGTACAGGACAAGAAGTGCTGACAACAATAAGGGCTCCCATGCCCCATTTCTCCAGCCCTACCCAGGATGTTCTCCAGTCTGGAGGTTCTCAGAGCCCCAAGAAGGCTCCTATCAAGATTCCATCACACTACCATACTTGACTAAATCTCAAATCATTGCCGATTAACTCAACCTCCAATCTTGTCCCCTGCCTAAAAATCAGGAGGTAGAGCAGGAAAAATTCAACCTTCTTTCCACCTAGTTAGGTCCTCTGGAAACCTACCTCTATTCTGAAGCTATCTAGCAACAAAAGTGACTTCACTAGAACAAAACAATGGTCCTATCATCTAGGAAATTCCGAGGGATTTAGAATCTGTGTGCCAAGAACCAGGGGCAAAGACCAGGCATACACTTATCATGCTTACTCAAAAACCACCTGGACACTGCTGCTAGATTCCAGATTTACATAGGCTTCTCTCAGCCTCCCTAAAGACAGTCTGGGTCGAGGGAGCTCAGTGTGCTGAGCCTGTCACTTTATCCTTGGTTGCATACTTTCTCACAGTTTAGAAAGGGCATATATGAATGCTATTTCACTCTATAGATGCAACAACTTTGACCAGTGTACAAGCATAGCTCTGGATGGTATCTCACTTTGGAGATCAGAATACCAGAGCACGGGGAGGCTAAGCCATCATGCAAAGAAGATCCACCACACGCTCTCAGCTCTGTGGCTCCAAGGTCCCCACTCACTCGAGGCCAAAAACAATTGCTATCTGACATCCGCCTCTGCAACACTCATACCCCATGACACTTTGAAGACTTATTTTATTCTTTCATATCACTCTCTACTGACCTTCTTATTAAAGAACCAGAGAGACAAGTGAGCTGGCCTTGTCCAAAGCTGAGCTCTGATATGCCAGTGCTCCCCGCAGACGTTTTATACCCTAATAAGAAAAACCTGAGACTGGATGCAGTTTAGAACACCTGGTTTGAAGCAAGGAGACTGGCCATGTGCTGCCTGCCTTCACTCACCATCTGAATTACCCATCATCACTAAAAGGCTAGTCTTTACCCACCTAATCAAGTGAATAGCTACATGGTCCTTAAAAATCAGTAAAATCAACACCATCTGTGTCCGCTGTACATTCACTTTTTCCACAAGGCAATCTTGACATAAACAAACACTAAAAAATCTGTAAACAGCCAGCAGAGAAATCACTTGTGAACACAGAAGCAGTCATTTCACTGTGGCCATGAGCGTGGCGGGAACTGGTAACAAGGCTGAGAGGGAGGCAGGCACGGGAAAAGGAGACATGGCAGAAACCAGCCCTTCCCCGTTGGTCAGAAGAGGCCCCCTAGAGGAGACGGAGTGCCATGTGCTGTGTAATCCACAAATGAAACACGTTCAGGAGGATAAGCCGCAGTTCAGCCACACAGACATTCAACCACCAAGCACTAGCACTAGGTTTGCGCTCTTCTAGCCATAGCCCATAAGTGTGGGGAACAGAAGGTGTCTCTAGATGGTGTGAACTCAATGGAACTTGTTGAAAGTTATTGAGTGAGCTTCATCATTGCCAAGAGGTCTGGAGGATCAGGCATCCGAAAATGGACAGAAACAAAGAAATGCTCCGCAGGCAGCACTAAGAAAAATCTCCTTTCATAACTGGTCTGGCACAGTGAGTCAGTTAGCAATTTTTGCAATAATGTTTTCTATTCAACAACCAGAAGCATACAATAACTACAGCATACAATCCTAAGTGCTGGCTGCTCTTGTGCCTGGGGCATTCAGAAACTGGCAAGCAGCTACGGAGTCTCACTGGACCATGTTGTCCAGCTTTTGGTTTTTCTAGGCTGGCCTCACTTGGGGCACCTGGGATGGCTTAGCTCTGCCCATCCTCCAACAGTCCAGACCAGTCCTGTTCATATGATGGCGGCCAACTAGTCTCAAAGGCACTCAGGCCTTGCCCTAAAACTGGTGGCACAGTTATTTCACTGGCCAAAGCAAATCACAAAAGCAGCCCAGGCTTTAGGAGTGAAGAAGTAGACTTTGGCTTTTCTCCTTGGAGGAATTACAAAATCACTCAGCCAAAGGCCTGATACAGGGAGGCAACAAATTGAGGCCACTGCGGAATCAACCACAAGAAGCCACTACGAGCACCTCTGTGCTTCCCTGAGACTGCACATCACCTTCACTGCAGCCACTGTGTAGATCCTCCATGCACCTGCATCCCAACTCCAGGTCCAGAATCCAGGCAAATTATCAAACTAGCCAGATCAACACCATGTAGTTCATTCTTCTAGGCACAAAAGCACTGAGAAAGCAGTTTCTTAGCTTTTCTCACTTTCTTAGGAGGAAATAGGTTCTTCTGGCACCAACATCCATGAGGTAGGAAATATCTCAAACACAGAAAAGGAATTTAGATGCTGCCTAGCCCTTAAATTGACATTGTTCTAATATGGTCAGTGTCTACTAATATACATCAGAATATCCTTGATTCTTCATTTCTTCTTGTGTCCATCTATTTGATACATAGCTTTACTGTAGCATGTCTCATTTTTGACAGTTCTCAATGTGCTCATGCTAGCAATGGAATATTGGCACATACACAATAACCAGGGGTTTGCAATTAATTTGTACATAGGACTTGTTCTCTGTTACCATCATCAGAGCATGGCTAGGCTAAGCTGCCCTATGGACCAAAGCCAAGGTGCATCAGCTGTCTCAGCCTAGGTCAGACGGTGGACATACTGACAAGCCTTGGACCACATATCTGAGGCAAGCCCACTATCTAGCCATTTGCCAGCAGACTCAAACACAAACAATAAACTTTATGGATACATGCACTCTTAGATTTTTTGGTTATTTTTTACACAGCATTTCTGTGGCAATGGGTAACTGATATAGTCTATCAACAGTGTTCAAATTAGTGAGCATATTTCATTGTCGAATTAGACATTAAAATTTTCAGAGATTAAGTTGCCTAAAGCCACTCTCACTGCATTTGATTCCAATCTAGAGGGTGATTGAAAAGAAGTCTATGATCTTGTCTTGAGGCTCTGGAACAGAGCACTTTTTGCCAAGTCAGGAGTGACTCTGAACAGAACTATGGGCAAAAGCAAAAAAGAAAAAATAATAATAACTATTCTAAAGTTGATCCCATTATAGTTTGAACCTTAGGAATAATGCAATATCATCCCTTGCCCTTGAAAGTTCTAGAGATAGAAGCTGGGGAGATGGCTCAGTGAAATAAGCACTTCATTGGCAAGCTCAAGGGCCTGAGTTCAATCCCCAGTTCCACCAAAAAAAAAAAAAAAAAGAAAGAAAGTTCTAAAGAAAAAGGATCCACCGACAACCACAAAGAAGTGTGTGTGTGTGTGTGTGTGTGTGTGTGTGTGTGTGTGTGTGTGTAGTTTTGCAGTGTAATTGTCTCAGCTGACTTTGGATTTGGTGAGTGCCCTGTATTTAAAGGACTAAAAGTATTTAACAGATATAGTAATTCTATACAACCTAAGAAGATGATAGATGCTGTCTTGTTTAATTTTCTCTCATTGCTGGGACAAATATCTGACACTTGAAATGAAGGAAGGAAAAGTTTATTTAACTCACAGTTAGTGGAAGTTTCAATCCAGACTTGGCTTTCTCCAAGGCAGAGTGACACATGGCAGAGGGCAACAGCTCATGGCAGCAGAAAATAGCAAAAGCAAAGGGAGGAGCAGCAGCTGTGGTAACTAGAAAGCCTCTGTCCCTTCTTCATATTGTATGCAGACTACCACACCCCAGGGTGGGTGTAGCACCCACACCTATACTCCCAACATGGGATCATTAATTAATCACCAACTATAGAAGCCTGCCTCAATGACTGCATGAGGCTTTGGGCATATAGCTAGACACAAACCATAACAGATTGCTGATACCTGTGAACCAAGCAACTGCACCGAAGATAGCAATGTGTAATAGTAGGGTCATGCTTGGAATGCCTGTCTTTCTGGTCTTTCTAAATTTCTGTGTAAAAATATGTGCTCATTCATAACAAATACCACGTAATATGATGACAGCTATCAGAAAGCCCAGCACACAGCGCGTGATCTTGTGGCCCTATGCCTGAAAGTCCTTACCCCATATTTAAAGAATCATTTCAACAAGCCTTTATATTTTTGTAAATTGCAGTTCTTGGAGCCTGCAAAAACCAAAGATTTTGCTGGCTCAACATATATGCTGTAAGTCTACTGTGCATTATATGCCAAGAATATAAACAAAAAAGCATATAAACACCTAGAGCTGACCCACAGGAATGTATGACCCAGTTCTCAGTGTTCTGAAGCGTTCTCAGAATCAGCTGGTCTAATATGACATCACCATGGCAACAAATGAGCTATCAGAAGTATGAAATTTGGAGGAAAAGTAATGAATATGTCAAATTTATATGATGATAAAGGTGATTTTACTCATTTAATCTCTATGAAAGATACAATGACTTTCTATTTTATAAAAAAATACTATTTTCATTTCCTGCATTATTAAAATATATTGTTAATTTTCAATTTAATATATAAAGTTGAAATCAATATTAACTTTGATACACATCTAAATTTACCTAAGCCTACAGCGCCATAAAAGTACCATTTTACAGTTGAAAGTATGAGCTTCATAGTAAAATAAAAGCTAAATTTATTTATTTAAACTCTATTACAAACATTATAAATCATTTTGGTATTCATGAGGCTAAATTACTTCATATGTAAAGGATCTTCTTCCAGGTTACTTCAGTCTCCAATGTCACATTTTAAGGAAAACTTGGCAGAAAGTTCAAGGAAAGCATAATAAGGCAAAGTCTGGAGAAAGAGTTGCTATAATAATAAGGTGAATGGCCAAGCCCTTAATTTGGTAGTATGTATGCACCAACCAGCATTTACCCATCAGAACTAGCTATAAGATCCCTGTCATCTCAGTCCAAGGATAACCATTTAGAAAGCCTTCCAACTGTATTCTTGTTTTCGAAGTCTTGTCTTGGAAGGCACTCTCCTCAGGTATGAACTCCCAGTGCAGTGCCTACCCTGATCCGTGTCTGAGCATCCACAGTTCAGCATCAACATGACCAGTGAAATACAACAAGACGCCAGATTCTCAGAAAAGAGAGGGAAAAGCTCAGTATTAATGAAGGCAGAGGACTGAGGAAAGACAGTGAGCACAGGGACCAGGAGTAGGCAGGGCAGGCTGAGCATGCTTCTGTCTATCTCCTGGGACACATCCTCTGTCAGCAGGAGGGTCTTTTTTTAAAAAAAGGATTTATTTATTTTGTTTATTTATTTATTTATTTATTGGTACAGGGTCTCACTACACAGTTCAGACTGTTAGTGATCCTCCTGTCTCAGCATCCCCAGCATTGGGATTACAAGCGTGTGCTGCCACATTCAATTTCGGTGGTCAGCACAATGCATCCAGGGTTCCAGGGCTGGCACAGCATATGGTACCAGGCATGGAATCCAGGTCCTTGAACTTGCCAGACAGGGCTTAGACTACTGAACTATATCCAGAGCCGCCAGAAGGGTCTTGAGTATCCCTCATCAGGAGGCATGGAGGAACACATCTAATCCACAATGGATTGCCTGAGTGACCATTTCAGTACAGTGGAATTGCAGTGTGAGTTGCAATTATTTCATCCATAAGATGAAAATCCTGAAGTCAAAATTATTCTTGAAAATGCATCAAATTAGTCAATATAGTATAAGAATTTTTTGTCATTAGAATCCTTATGGCTTGATTTATTCTAGCCATGTTACTCTCTACAAATGGGAAGCCAACATGCCGGTCCTCCTCAGGGAGCCCACCACAGCCAGGTTTCCCTCTAACAGTGAAGTTCATGACTCTTTCTGAAATAAGTGGCCAGTGCTACAGGCCATATCATAAAAATAATGCGTGCATTTAAACACCAAAATCATGCTCCATGAAGCAAGAGGTATATACTATAAGAGATGTGGGGGCTCAGACCAAAACACAAAAGAGGAGATTTACCTTTGTAAAAGTAGGCACAGTCCAGGCTGAAATCTATGTAATTGAACACAGATGACCACACTACTCAAGTGATTTTTTTTCCTCTTTTGGAGGGGGGCATAAAATCTATATGCTTGAATCTGCATAAATTAAGTTGGTAACTAATGCAATTGCACTATGCTAAGTTAACCTACATCTGAACTTTCCAATATAATGTATTTAGAATGCACTATAGCTATAGCATGTACCGTTAAAAATAAAATATATTCTGAATAACAAAGATTTTATAAATAAAAATGTGAAGTACAACATTAAAATTGCTTACATTTATGACATTTTGAAATTATAGTAGTTTGCAGTAGTTTAGGCATGTTTATTTAAATTAAGTCTTAATAAAATTATTTTTACCTATTTCTTCTCACTTTGGTTTAATATGGCTATTAGAAAATTTAAAACAGTATGTAACCATCATATTTCTACTGGCTAGCACTAACCCTGACACAGGGCTTAGATTTATTTGGTTTTACCTAAGACTGAAATTTCAATTGCTAACACCTGTTAAAGCTGATAAATTTACTTGAAAACTTCATTTCCTTCAACAATCTTACCAGATTTAAGAATGCATTGGCTTGAATAACCTTTTGCATTTAAGTTAATAATCTAGAGTGTCCAATCTACTTTGTCTTACAAATGGCTTCAGAATTGTCAGTTCCAGACGTTTTTAAAAATCTACAGTATTTATACATCACATAATTTCCTATTGATCTTCCAGTCTGAACTTGTTGCATTCAGTAGAAATGTACCTAATTTTAAACAACTTAATTCATTTTACTTTTATATGCCGTATATCTTATTCAAATGCATAAGAATTACTTTCACTTCATATTATATTGTGAACAACTTGAAACACAGCTAAGATATAAGGGGAGGAAAGAATTTCACTTGAAGAGGAAGGAGCAGGGTGCAAAGCACAGCCCCTCGGTGGCTGTGTCCCTGTTTAAATACAAGCTAACAAGGTGTGTCACACAATGAGAAGCTAGAATAGGCTGGGTGGGACCAACTGCTAACTCTTCCACCCTAAATAAAGCACCTTACATCTTTATTATTCTAGTTCATGACAGGCACAGGAAGGATTCCTAGCTGAAAATGTGCTCTGAATCTAAGTCCTAAAAAGAAATTTAGAAAATATTAAATAGATGAAGCAAGTAGCAAGACAACTTTTAACCAAGTACTGTTGCACCTCCTCTATAATCATTCTGTTCTTCACATTTTTCATTAAGATTTTTATAAGTGACATGATAATAGACTTTGTCTGTCAGTTCTCCGTGGGAATTAAGATGAATTCACTTTTAAAAGTTTTCAGCTTTTTAAATGAAAGTATAGGATACTATTTTCAGGGGAAGGACACAATTGAAGGTCATTAGTAGAAGTAGAAGTTCTACTTTTATGATTTTTTGTTTTGTTTGGGGGATTTTTTAAAATGTATTTAAGAGAGGGACTATAGGGACTTAGTATGTAGATCAGAGTCATAGTTATTCTGTTTTCAGCCTCCCAAGTGCCAAGATTACAAGCAAGCACCACCATGCACAGTCTCAATAATCATCTCAGTGTGCCCTAGAGGTGGGTCCAGCACTGCAAGCCCAGGATCAGACCCTGGCCTCTGCACTCTGCTTAAGCAGACACTTTAATCTGCTGAGTTATCTGGCTGGCCCTTATAAGTTATACTTTTAAAAGATGTACAGGTGGCCTTTGAGTCAGCTATAAAGTAGGATAAAGGCATATCAAGTCCTCTCACCCTTAACATGGCCTTTCCCAAAAGATGGCCCATCATTCCAGACTTCTTATACAACAGATAAAATCTCTCCCCCAGGTTCCTTCAGATCCGATTCATTTTTACACTCCTGTCTTTAGTGCCTCACATCTTACATCCCCATAGCCTTGGCCTCACCTAGATTAGGATTCTCTAGCAGAATGGTCATCTCTGCTGGGCTTTATTGCAGGGCCTCAGTTCCCCTCCACCTGAGCCTCTCCCACTGATGTAAGGTCTCTCCCATAGCAGGTGCCTGGGCTCCCAGTGTGGGTGTCCCAAAAGAATCAGGAGCTGTGATCCACACCACTAGCCATCCATGAAATGCAAATTAAAGCAACACTGAGGTACTATCTCGCCCCCAGAAAGAATGACTATCATAAAGAAATCAACTAACAACAAATGTTGGGGAGGCTGTGGGGAAAAAGGAACCCTTATCCGCTGCTGGTAGGAATGTAGACTGGTGCAATCATTATGGAAATCAGTGTGGAGACTCCTTAAAAATCTAGGGCTGGGAATCCTGTTCAAACCAGCTATTCCCCTCTGGGAATTTTCCCAAAGGAACTGAAAACGTAGTATCATTGTGGTATATACATACCTATGTTTACAGATATGTAAACATTTGTGATAGCCAAATCTTGGAAACAATCAAGATGCCCATCACATGAGGAATGGATGAAAAAGATGTGGTACTTTTATACAATGGAGTACTACTCAGCTATAAAGAATGATAACTCAAACCTGTATATATACATGGATGCCACTTGAAGATATACTCATAAATGAAATAAACCAGACCCACATGTGTAAATATCATATAGTCTCCCTAGTATAAGAACTCAAAGGAAGAAATAAAAATAGAAAGGCATAACACAATTTAAAAGGAAAGTGAAAACTTGAGGAATAGACAGTGAAGAGAGGGCAAGAAGAAAATCTAAGAAACATGTCATGGGCAAAGTCATACATTTATATGCACAAGATGGGAAAGGCAATGGTCCTGAGAATCTTCAGCATGTTTTTGAAACTAGCAGTTAATTGGTAGGATTCCCACCTTGATTAACTGTATATGCTGATACCTGTGCACTAAGCAACTGCACTGAAGAAAGCGCTGTAATGGTAGGGTCATGCTTGGAATGCCTGTCATTCTGGTCTTCTAATTATGTACTGATAGTCATAACATACAAATTACTGCCATACTGTCTCTTAAGTAAAAATTTGTTTTTTTTAAAAAAGGGTAATAAATGAATTCAAGAGACAAAAAAAAAAAAAATGTCATAGGACTGTCCTGCTACAAGGCTGTATATTGTTAGGTTTCTAAATTTCTGTGTAAAAGTATAAAAATGCTTATTCTTATTTTTTAAATATTTTCATCCTTTTAATCTTTTTTCTTTATATACTGGAGGGACTCAAAGTTTAACACATTTTTCCATCAATACCTGATGGAAAATACCTGTTCCATGTTATATTTAAGATGTTTGATATCCATACAGATAATGAGGTTAAGCTCAACTGCCTGTGTTGTAGGGTAACAATAATAAGCCTCTCTTCTGGAGAGTTAACAACCTCAGTTTGCAGACCAAAAATTAGAGAAAAAGAAGGGCTGAAAGACAGCCAACATTTTGGCCCTAACCTTTCAAGGTCAGTGAAGAGTCAGGACATAGGAAAACCTGTACTATAGCATCATGTAATTTAGTTGTATCTCAAATTTTCTGATCAAGGATATTATGGTGCCACAGACAAAAGTGATCGATGATGTAGAATGTGCCTAAGGAGAATCACATGGAGAAAAAGCATTCTCTCAGGCTTACACAAAAAGCAAATTGCTCAAGCAATGGCCGTGATTCATCCACATGGTTGATACTGACAAAGGATCTACAAACTGTGGTACAGGGTTTCAGGTTAAACCTTGAGGGGATTTGACTGACCTTATCAAATACAAAAGTTACATTTCTTGTTGTATAGGTCTTACTTTGTCTTAGTCTTAACCATCCAGCAGAAAAGTATGAAAACAAAGTATAAAAGGTAAAGCCATATTAATATGCTAAGCTGTAAAAGGCTCAAGTCAACAACTTCGGACATTGCCAGTCTTATGGAAAACCCACTGCTATTATGGACTACTGGACCATATTGGGATATTTGCTCAGTCCATGCACCTACAGTATTTAAACGACAATGGAATGCTGTTCTCTGACAAAATTAAACAAAAAAGTGGGATAGAAGGATAGAAATGAATGACCATTTTGCATCTGTATACTCAAAATAGTTAGGAAAGATACACAGCTCCATTTTCTTAATTCAATGAATAGAGAGGTTTGTTCTAATAGTGTTTGAGACAGGATATCATGTCTGCCACTGTACAATGAATAACCACTAAGACAATAATATGAAGTGTATTAATTATTGAAAATGTGCTAGTAATCAGTTGTGAAACTGTCTCATTGCTATTTGTTTCTCAATAAAATTATTCCTAAAAAAAAAAAAAAGGATCAGGAGCTGTGTATCTCCACTAAGCTAGCCTCAGAAGTCACAAAGCCTAGCTCTTGCTATCTATTCACAGAAGGGACTACAACCTACCCAGAAACAAAGGGAAGAGAATTAGACTTCACTTCTTCCTGGGGAATCAGCAATACTCTTCCTGTGGAAGAGTAAAATTACTTCTATAAAGGAGTAATTTTTTCCTAAATGGACAAATCTGATTAGAAACCTATAAACTTTTCCTTAACTCTTTATTAAAGAGGGAAGGAAGACAAGTGTTACTGTGTGTCAAGGTAAGGTAGAGTATTTACCTCCCAAAATATAGAAGTTTGACCCTGGAAAACACACAGAGGTCCATAGAGAACATGGAGACCACGTCTCACTCTGGCAAGCAGTGTAATCAGTGAAGATTAAAACGAACTGTGTCAGAAAACATACAATGAGCTAAGGTTCTTTCAAGGACTCACAAAACAAACACCAAGCTATCCTAGCACCTAAAGAAAAATCCATGAAGCGATAGCACTGATGATTTGAAGGAACAGGCTTTCAAGTAAGTCCCTGAATTTCAGGGAGAATCCCAATTTCAGACATCTTGTCACCATGAGAAACCTGAAGTGAGCCTTGAAAGATAAGGTTTAAATATTTTGCCAAGAAAGACACCATAGACCATGAGGAGCAGAGAAGAAAACAACAAAATAGAGATGTCTTTTTTCTTCTTTTGCTCAGTGTCAGGAAACACAAGCTTTGCATCCAGAATAATGAAGATGTTGAGCAATTATTTGTTACGGCATGTGTTTAGATGTTCCCCTCAAGCTTCACTTGGTCATCCGCACAACTTTTCAGAGGTGGCTGGATCAAGGGTGTGTGAGGCTTCAGTGGATTCCTGGTGCAACGGCAGGATTAAGCCTGCCCCCCACTCCAAGTGTCGGTCACCTAAAGGTGGACAGCCTGGACAGAATATAAGAGATAGTTTCAAAACCTTACCATTATAGGTCTTTAAGACAATCCTGTTGTGGACTGCAGAGGCGTCCTGAATAGCCCTTGTCCTACCAAGGTCACTTGGGAAAAAGGCCTTCTTTGGATATCAGTTGTCTCATAAGCTGGATAAAGTCTATTTACTTTAAATATGAAACTGAACAATGTATCTTCAATATGAAACCACTTCTGTTTGGATACTAGTTTTATATTTTAGCTTTTTGTTATACAAGTTAAAAGAATCAATGTGCTACTTGGGACTGGGCAGTTTAGGTTCCAAATACTCAGCAATGCTGGGCAAAAGTGAGAGCTACACTGACCTGGTCTCCAACATAACAAGGAGCTAACAGCAGCCTCGGTCTGCAGACAGGTCCAGATGGCCGGAAAATGCAGCCCTCTCTCTCCTCAGTATTTCATGCCTCTGATGAAGAACTCATTCAAGACACATAGGCCCCCATGTAGGTAGAATCCATTAGAAATGTATCTAATTGCTGATTCCCCAGGAAGAAGTGAAGTCTAATTCTCTTCCCTTTGTTTCTGGGTAGGTTGTAGCTCCTTCTGTGAATAGATAGCAAGAGCTAGGCTTTGTGACTTCTGAGGCTAGCTTAGTGGAGATACATTATTATACTATAGGTAGAATCCATTAGAAAGTAGAGATTTATGCCTTCAGCAAAAGTAGACAACATCACTTATCTGTACTGAGTGTGAGTTTCGATGTCTTTTTATGGACTCACAAGTGACTCTCAAATTCTGGAAACTATGATGATTACAAGGCTTATCAACAGTTTATTTACAGGTTACCTTGGAATCAACAAATGTTTTTCTTGTGGTTTTTTGCTTTTTTTTCCAGATGGCCAGCTTTTCCTCAGAGACCTCAATCACATAAGAAACTTATGAGAGAAATTTATACATTAAAAAAGTTCTAATATAAATCAAATCCCAACCAAAGGTGGGGAAATCTTTCAAGAATATTTCCTTTCCTAACATCATCAGTCCAGGGGTCCTATATACTTTATTCTAGAAATAGACAACACATCATATCTTTGGATCTAAAACCTCACAAATTATTAAAAGCGCATTATATACTAACATCTTTGTACGTTTGCCTATAACAGACAAAATGTTCTGTTTTCCACTCCTTCATCCCTCAGGCCTGCTAATATCGAACTACTGGCATCCCATTATCACAGGATAACCTGACCAATATTTCTCTCATCTCTCAGACTTTTTCTCTATTTTTTAAAAGAAAAATTATAGTAACACTGGATTTGAGAAAATAATTGTTTTGTCTGCCTGCCTTTCTCTATACTCCCATTGCTACAAGCAAGAACTTTGGGCTTTTTATTGTTCGCTAACTTTGTCATCAGCCAGCACTATTAAGAAAAATGTTTGTAGTTTTATAACCAGAATAGAATATTTTTTAAAGTAAAAAAAAAAACCTAGGCATCTTGATTTTACAGTCTAGAACTTCAGTGATAGAATATATACTTTACAGCCCTGCTATAATAGATTCCTCTTTGGAAATCTTTCTTAAAACATATATCCTTCATGGCAATATGCTTCCATCAGTCATTTTCCATCATGTGCCATAATGTGTTTCTTTTTCCTTTTTCATAAATCCTTTACTGTGGATTTAAGGGAATAAAACTACACTTAAGAACTTAATGCTCTTAATAAATTTATACAGCTTTAGATTAACAGGAAAATAATCCTGACAAGTGACAAAAGATTCATAAATACAAATCCATTTTGGGTTCTGTGTTTTTTATTACAAAGTAGGAAGAAGAGAAAGAAAGCATCCAATGGAGGATGGGTAGAGCCGCTAGACTGTCACCCACTTCCCCTCTGGTTGCCAGCACCCTGGTGAACTCAATGCATGGCCTTGACCGCATGCCAGAGAGCAATGACCTTGGGAGCCATGCCAGAGATTCCTTTGATTTGCTTATAGATTAAAACGGGCTTTGCCAACATTTGGCAAGAAAAAGCACACAGGAATTGGTACGAACAATGTTTGAAAGGACGCTAGCATTTGGATAAAAATAGAACCGTGGCAGAATGCTGAGTAATTAACACACCCACTCCTAGGGACGTCTCACAGAGGAGTGAGCACATCAGCTTTTCTCTCATCAAAGTGGTCGTTGCTGGCTTCTAATCAGAAAAATAAGAAAATTACATGTGTAGTTCCTGGGAATTGCTGGCTAAAGGGAAAGACGTGAGCACACCTGAGAACCTGTCTTCAGGGGGTGTGCTGAGCAATTTCAAGTTGATGTCCACCCCCCACACCCTTCAACTCTCCTCAGATCTGGAGATAGATCCCTTGGCCACTATGGGTACCAAACACATTTGGCTTCTAATAGAATCATGAAGTGAGTTCCATTTCAGGCTTCCAGCTGTAGCAAGATATTTCAACTGGTGGAAATCAATCCAATTGAAGTACCCTTGAGCACAAATCAAATGAGACTAGACTGCAATTGAGGAAAATTATAGTCATAACTTTGCTTTAGAAGCTAAGTCGGCTTTCTCTCTGCATGATATCTGAAAATGGTATGGAAGCTATCGGCTATCAGCTATGATGCAGGTGCCAGAACATATTTTTGCTAAAGAGCATTATTAAAATGTCTTTATCTATCTGGGGTGTGTCACCATTATTAAAAATAAAAGCAGAAGGGAAAATAATAAAGTCATATCATGTGCAAGGGGTTCCAGGCTTGATGTGCTAATGCTACTATTAATGCCAGCACTGAGGTGGATTCCTGATGCATGTGTCAATCAACACAGACATTACTAGTGCAGAATGACTAAAGAGGCTACTTTGCATAAACAAACTCTCCTACTGGGTTTCCATGGACCATTTCTATACCTCGCTGTCTTGTAATTGTGCAGATCAAACAAGGTTTCTGACACCTTCCTACCCAGAGCATCATGGAATAAGTACAGAAAGGAATGTTGGGACCCCACTTGTAAGCACATGCCTACTCACCCACCTCTCGCGTGACGCTTTCAGTCTTCACCTGATAGGTGAGGGAAAACAGCCTGCAAAGGTGGGCAAGATGAATCACTCCATGTTGCATGCTGAATTAGAGGCAACCAAAATGAAAACCCAAGACTAGAATTCTTTCCTCCCTAGAACGCTGTCTCGAAGCTTCATCTGCAGGTTCCAGGATAGGTTGTGTTTTCTTTTTTTTTTTAATCATAGGTGGGTAGGGCATGAATTACAAATGAATCAACAACTCCTCACCAAATCCCCCAAAGATAACTAAGAACAGGCTGACTATACTTTTAAAGTGTAATTAAAATGCAGTACAGTCCTGGAAACAGATGTTTGAGCATTGATTATCCTGAGCAGACAGGCTTCACGGAAGGTGGGGTGCACAAGTAGAATTACCACACTGCTGGTGGCAGTGTGCCAAAAGGGCGAAGTGAAGCCTAAGGGTCCACTAAGAAATGTCAAATAAAAAAAAGAAGTCAATGTAGAAAAGGTTGACAGGTAGTTGTTGCCTATGAATGTAAATGAGGCCTATTTATCTTTGAGACAGAAAAAGCAGAAATCCTTGACCTACAAATTCTGTTTCTATTTATTTGAATTGAGCCCTAGAAATAATTATTGGAACATCTGAAGTTAGATACAGACAACATATAGTCATCTAGTGGGAGAGACAGACCACAGGGGATATTTCAGTTCATATCTTAAGTGTCATGCTAAGCCTCGCAGAATATTCTGGAAGAACTGTGAGGCTCTTATGAATGTACCTGCCATGTTCTCTTGCTGCTACCTCCAGGTGCTAATAACACAGCAGTTTGGGCGGAACCGAGCCCATCCGTAGCTGCATTACTGAGCCTCCATTGGATTAAGCCAGTCAGCATACGACACTTCTCTGGCCCCAGTGATTGGTTCCAGATGAACACATGACCTAAGTTTATCTAATTAACCTGAAGCCCTCTTTGCTTCAATGGATGGGAGAGAAGAGGCTCTATTCTGTATCATGTGGAATGTGAATGTGAGTCTGGGAACTACGGTAGCCCTGTTAGAACTATAACTGAGTGCTGAATGGGAAATTTGCTGTTGCCTCAGCTAAGGCCGAAAGGAAGGGAAGTGAGCAATTTTAGTCTTGCCCTACTTGTCAAAAAATCATCTGCCAGAGTCAGGACTGCGGTCAGGAAAAGGAAAAGGACAACCAACACTCTGAAGGAGGAGAAAACTCAATGGAAATCCAAGGAGGAAAAGGTTTATATCTTTTATAGGGTTTTCTATTTTATAGAAACACAAGCAATGCTAGAACCTGAGGACCACTTCAGAAAATAGCAAATTCAATTCTATAAAGAGGTGGGAAGGCTCGAGAGACAAGTTCCATGTGGAGTTTGACCCTAATAAGACTATTTTGCCCCAGTTTTTGACCTTCACCCATCATCTCTGGTCTGAATTTTCTTATGGCTATGTTTCAGGGAAAAGTAATCTGCACCCCCCCCAAAAAATCCAGATTTTCATTGGGATAGGATGAGCTAACATCTTAGGACAGCACAGCATTCTTCCTAAGGCGTGGTGCAAAGTTAAGTTGCTCCGCCTTTTGCCAATGATATTGTTGTAATAGTTGTAGCTAAATACATTGGCTCCTCTGTGCCTTAGTTTCTTCATTTGTAAAAATAAAGCAGTTACGACTTCCTAGGACTACCACAATTATAGCCTGGCATGGCTTCTTGAGCCTGTGACATAGTAACTAGCACATCGTAAATCTCTCATAGATATTAGTTTATACTCAATTTGTGTCATACTTGCTAAATACATATAGTGTTACAGCTTTACCTTAAGCTTTAGTTGTATTATTATTCCCATGGAGAGAAGGAAGAGTCATGCCTGGAAAGGAGAGTTACGTGTGGTGACTAGCTGAGGTGGAAGATAAGTAACCCAGCCATGATGGCCCTATGAGGCGCCCTGAGGGGAGGGGCATGCTCTGCAGGGGTAGAGAAAAGAGTCCTCGAACAATACTGAGAGGATCAGGGAATTTTCCCTGACAACAGAATAGCAGCAAGTGAGCCTCATATTTGTATTCTTGCTCCTGCTACATTGTACCAGGGTTAGTCTGAGGGGCACAGGACCAGAAACTTCTGCCTTAGTCTCCCACTTGGTTCTATCTCATATTTCCTCAGGCCACCCGCTCAGGAGAAGCCAAGTGCCAAGTCACAAGGCCACTCAGACAATCATGTGGAAAGGTCTACGTGGTGAGGAACTTGGGCCTCTGGACAAGAGCCAACAGGAAACTGAGCCATTCCAACACCTATGGGAGAGAACTTGGAAGCAGAGCTCTGGCCTCAGCCAAGTCCAGAGATGAGTGCTGTCTCAGCAGTCATGAAGACTGAAACTTCAAGTAGGAGTCAGTCCTACTTCCTAACTAACGAGCTCCCAGCTGTCCAACAACCAAAATGACAAGATAAAAAATGATCCTTATTTTAAGTCATCAAGTTGTGGGATGATTTGTTACACAGCAATAGATAACTGATACAAATATGAGTAAACTGGATAAAGAAATGAGAAGGACGTTCTAGACAGAAGGATTAAGCGTGTTCAAAGGTAGTAAGTCACAAAATAGCCTGCATTCTAGGTCCAGCATTCCCTTGAGTCACCAGAGATTACAGTCAAGGCAGAAAAAAATGACCTGATCAGAAATGCCCAGTACAAATACCAACAGGCCCTAGAAGTCACACAGAATCTCCAATACATTTTAAACTGGAAGTGCTACCTAAAATTTGCATTTCTGTTTTACAAAACATGTTCTGGTAAGCTAAAGCAGACAGCATCTTTATTTTCTTTTCCAATAACATTCAGACCTGTTCTAGAATATTCTGCTTTGAAAACTTCTGTACTCTCTCCAGATCTATACCTACACAGTATGGATAAAGTCCACTCATGTCCTCCTTAGTCCATCCACTGGTCTCTTCCAAAATTATTCTTCTAAGGCTACCAATGACCTTCGCATTGTCAACTCCAATGCTCAGTTTTCAGCAGTCCTCTTACTAGAACTCTCAGCCACATTCCACACTCTCGATGACTCTCACTATTCTTTCTTGAACACACTCTTCTTTTGGATTCCAACACAATCATTTTCATTTCCTCAGTATTTCTAGATGTTCCTTATTCAAAATCCCTGTGACTCTTCTGCCTGCTTTTCCATCTCCAAAGTGCTGGTATTCCCTGAAATAGATGCTGGGCTCTTCTCTTTCTACATGTTCATCCTAGATGACCTAACTTGCACCTGTACATCATAATACTATCCATACAGTAGTTATTCTCCAAATAATGTCACCACTCTAGACCTACCATCTGATCTGTATGTGGGAGATCCCCACTTAAATGTTTAAGATCATCTCAGAATTATGCAGACAGATGAATTTTCCCCCAAAATCTGCTCCCTTAATTGGCCTTCTCCCTTCTGTAAATCACACCTTCATAAACCAGTTGCCTAATACCCACAAGTCATCTTTAGAGCTGATCTTGTCATCTCCAGCCTACACACACACACACACACACACACTTCAATCTAATGCTGTCATGCTAGTTTTGCCCCCAAAGGCTGACCAGCTGACCATCCCGTTTGCCACTGCCTCACACCCCAAGCCATGATCACCATCCCAGGTAACAAGAGCAAGAACCTTGTAACCAACCTCAATCGCACCCTTGCTCCCTATAGTCCCACGTCCACGGAGTAGCCTGAGGGCTTTTTGCAGACAAAAATGTGAGGTCTTTTCTCCTTGAAATTTTTCCACAGTTCCTCAGAGATGATTCTGAGACACTTGTGGCACACATGACCTCTTCAGTCTACCCACCGCCTCCGCCTCCAGTGAGCGTTCTCTTAAAAATTTGTCCACATTATCTGCTCCTTCAAGCTCTTCAGCCCTTAGACTCTCCCCAAAAGTCTAAAAGTGTCTTCCACCTATTCTTTGTGACCTCAGATACAGTAATTCCTCTTTATTTGTGGCTTTGCCTCTATAGTTTTAGAGATTCCCTGATAATGATGTCTTAAAAACATTAACTACAAATTTCAGAAATAAACAATTCATAAGGTTTAAGTTGTGCTCCACGCTGAGTAGCATAGTGAACCCTTGTGCCCTGCTGCTCCTGCCTGCCTCTTAGCTGGATCATTTCTTTGCCCACACTGCCCATGCCACCTGCCCAGTCGTCACCTGGTAGATGTTTTGCTTATCCAGTGAACGGCATCAACAGCTCCACAGTGTTCATGTTCAGGCAGCCTCCACCCAGTAGCCAAATGTGACGTTGTTCATCACATAACTGTTGTGTGCTCTCACACCCTAGCAACACAATAATGAGTACAAGATATGATGGTGGGACGTGTACACGTCTGTCACAAAATCTTATTACATGTGCTCTGTTCTGATATTAACTATTGTTAATCTTTTGCTTTGCTTAAATTATAAAACAAACTGTAAGGGGGTGGGGAGATGGCTCAGTAGAAGCACCACTTGCCTGGCAAGTGCAAGGGCCTGAGTTCAATCCCTGGTTCTGCAAAAAAATAAACTGTATTTTGGTGTTGTAAATAAAGAGAGCCCTTGATACTTCAGGTAATGCATCTGCAGGTTCAACCAATAACAGGTCAAGAATATTTTTTAAAAAATTGTTTCTGGAAAGCCAAGAGTTGTGGTGCATGCCTGTAGTTCCAGGAGGCTGTGGCAGGAGGATTGTGAGTTCAGGGTACACAGAGTATGTAGCAAAGCCCTATCTTAAAAAGATGAGTTGTGCCGGGCATGGTGGTGCATGCCTGTAATCCCAGCATTCGGGAGGCTGAGGCAGGAGGATTGTTGTGAGTTCGAGACCAGCCTGAGCTACAAAGTGAGCTTAAGGCCAGCCTGAACTTCACAGTGAGACCCTGTCTCAAAAAAAAAAAAAAAAAAAAAAAAAAGATGAGTTGTGTTTTGAGTATAACTCAGGAGTAGTGTTTGTTTATCATGTGAAAGAAACTATGTAGTATGGAACATGTACAAAATTTTTCTTTTCACAATTCCTCCACAAACAACATAATATCATAACTACACAGTATAGACATGGTATTAGGATGTATAGGTAATCTAGAGAAGATTTTAAATATGTAGAAAAGTATGCATAAGTTATATACAAATACTATATTGTTTTATTCAAGAGATTTGGTATGTAAGAGGGGTCCCAGGACCAATTCCTCTTGAATGCCAAGGAATAGCTACATAGGAAGAAACAGAGTACAACAGAACATCCTCATAGGGACACAGTGACTGCACTTATGATGGTGTATGTAATGGTTGATACATTGTGTCAACTTGAACCAAGAAGCTTAACCAAGTAACTCACTGTTTATGTATTCTAGAGTTTAGAGGGCCTGCTCTTCTCACTCTGCCATATTGTTCACTGTGAGTTGAACTAAGTGACTCAGCAGGGGACCAGGGTCCTCCCTTGATAAACATCCTGAGCCTGGGCAAGAGGAGGGCACAGTGACAATGTGAGTGCTACACCCACTTCAGGGCAGGGAGCCTGCATACAGGATAAGGGAGCAAAAGAGGTTCATTCTTTCTCTTGTGCTCTTGTTGTGTTTGCTGTTTTCTGCCATCTTCAAGAGTTGCCCCTGTGCCATGCCACCCTATCTTGGAGCCATCCAATTAAGGACTGAAACCTGCACAGTGAGTTAAATAAACTTTCCCCCTTTAAACTTTGGGGTTTGGGTATTTTGTCCTAGCAACAAGAGAAAGTAAACAAGACAGTATATACCCTTTAGCCTGAATGTGTAGTAAACTATCCCATCTGATTTGCACAAATACACTCAACAATGTTCACACAACAAAATTGCTTAATGATGTTCTCAGAATCTATCCTTCTTGTGAAGCATGGCATGGCTGCATACATAGGGTTTTCATACTAGCTATACTACATACAGGTAGTATCTGTCTTTCCAGGTATCCACTGGGGGTCCTAGAAGGTATCCCCTCAAATAAAAGGAAGCTGCTATACTCCTTATTCCTTGGATTGCCATTTAATTGACTTTCCCAGAGTGGCCTATGCACTCATCTTATATCATCTTGTTGTGCATTGTTATGTAACAAAATCATTTATTGTATCATATAAGTTTCTAGACCAGGAACTTAGGCCTAGCTTATCTAGGTGGCTCCTTGGCAACTTAAAGCATGAGCTCAAGCCACTGTGGGATGCTCATCTGCTCATGGGCTGGGGGCAAGGGCCCAAGCAAAGCCACTGGGCCAACACTGGGCAGAGAAGCATGTGGGACTTGCTTCCAAGAAGGTTTGCTGCTATAGGAGTAAGCAAGTGGAAGCACCTAGGATGGAAAGAGCTGCCCCTCACCAAGGAAAAGACTGCGGAAGAGGCGGATATGGAGAAGGTGCTGGGGAGGTTGGTTTGAGAGGCTCATGAGACAACTGAACAATTATGGAGAGAAGGGACAGGGTCAAGGGCCAAGGGTACTGTGCTGCCCTGATTTAAAGTGCAAAGGTGTTAAGATGTTTAATTGGCAGCTGTCATGTAATGAGGGTTAACAGGGGACAAGCTGTGGAGAGGAAAAGCCAGGAGCAAAATCTTTAAATCTTAGATTCTAGACAAGCATAAGCAAAGTTCGGCCCTTCTGTCCTCCCTGTGTAGGGCAATGCAGAGCCAGCTCAGGACAGCCACTCTAGGTGGAATGGAAACCTCAGACTTCTGTGCTGTGCTGTGCCGCGCTGTGCTGCTCTCTCATCTGTACACATCCTGAGTCTCTCTTATTGTTGTTGATGTGGTGTTGGTTTTGTTGTTCTTTTTCTTCCTCTTCTTCTTCCTTTACTTCTTCTTCTCCTTCTCCTCCTCCTCCTCCTTCTCCTCCTCCTCCTCTTCATCTTCCTCCTCCTCCTCCTTCTTCTTCTTCTTCATAAAAGGCTTTCCAAAGCTGAAGTCATCTCTAAGAAAATAGAGGCAAGCACAGATTCTAAGAAAGACATGGATGTAACACACTCAGACCAACACCTGAAAACTCAAAAAGTGCCTGTAGATGCCTGTGCAAAGCTGCATGTCTGAAATACCATGTTGAATGTTTTCGGGTAACATAGTGAGCCAAAGAAAAGACATTTAAATCCATCATGAAAATAATCAATACAAAAATATTTCATATAGGAAAACATCAGTTTGCTTAGTTAGCTTCCAAAAACATTTAAATCTTCTATACTCCAAAACTTAAAAGTGAAAGTGAAAGATATTCAGGCATCATAGGAGGGGCTGCTAGGCACATTACAGAAAGGTGCCCCAATTCTGGCTCAGGAATCACCCAGGGCTGGGTTGAAATCTGGCTGCTCACCTACAGAAGCATGTCCCCGGACAAGTCAACTTAAAAGCTGACCAAGGTTTAATGCCCTCATCTGAAAAATGCACAAGGTAAAACCTAGTGCATGACAGCCTCAGCTACCGCAAAGGTTGCTCACTACACAAGAGAACAAAGCTGGGGAGGCAAGTAAGAGCTGAACTCCAGCTCCCGTGCTACCCAAGACAGGAGCCCGGAGCAGCAGCGTTGCTTCCTGCCTGAAAGAATAGCCACATCTCTCAGTTGTGCTCAAGAGCCACACACGCCAGGTGATAATTATGTAAAATTAACAAGAATTATATAATAACAATTATTGTACTTCATTACATTTATATTTACATAACAAAATTTCAAAATGTAATTACTTCAACCCATGCCCAGTACATTTTAAGAATTTTTTAAATGGAATAATCATTATTAAGGACAAATAAGAATACAAACAGTCCTTCAGAATGATGCAGAATGACAAATACAGACATACAGGGAACTGGTAAGTGAAAGTTCTAATTAACATAAGAAAAACTATTCAACCTTAAAGGTAATTAAAGAAAAGTAAGAGCCTACCATCTTCTAACAAAAAATTGGACCCCACAACAGAATGATAAGTGGCTATCTTTACATGAGACAGGTAGCAGAGGGTGCTATGTCCCTTTTGGAAGAAATGGGCCCTCTGCACAGAGTAAGGAACCTAAGCATACCCTTCCCATCTTGGCAATTTCCCTTGCTCAAATTTATCCCACCCCAAAATTGGAGTTGAGATGCAACTGAAGATTTATGTCTGATCAAGTGAAGATTTATACCCACTATGGCAGTATTTGTAATGGCCAAAAAGTGAAAATAATCAGAATGTCCAACATTGAGAGATTGGTTGCTCTGAAATGACTGATAAATTGAATCAGAAGTAAGAGAAAAAATGAGTTAGCACTTCCCTGATCTTTTGTTTCTTTTTGATTAGTTAACCTCCACTTTACCCTTAGATCTGCTAGTCTCTTCTTGGGGCCAATCCCAAGCACATCCTCACCAATCATTTAGAGATAGGACACAAAGTGTCTTGGGTGAGGCTCCTTGAAGACAGGGCCTGAGGCTTTGAGTGTCTTGGGTGGCTGAATGGGACCTCCTGGCAGGAAGGGAATGAAACAAGATGAGGAAAGCAGGAGTGCCTGAAGTCAGGGCAGTGGGCATCTGCTGGAGGAGATCTACAGGAAGCTGGGAACTGGGAGCCCATGAGGGAGCCAGATCTGTCCACCTGCCAGGGCATCAGTTGTCATGGGAGGCAGGTTGGGCACAGGTTGGGCACCTCTCTGTTGAGGTGGCCCTGCTCCTTTGGGAACAATTCTGAGCAGAATGCATCTGGGAGTTCTCAGCTGCCAGCCCTGACAGATATGCAGGAGGTCCTGGGCAGGTTGACTGGTCTGAACGGTAACAGGGCTTTCTGCCCCGTGACAGATTTACCTCACCTGCCTGTGGAACTCTGCCAGCTTCATTCCTGCTCATGGAGTAATTAGGTGTCTTGTTCATTAAACCTTGCCTCATGAGGAATGTGGTTGGCAACTTGCTTCAGAGAAACACAAGCATCTGGAAGCGGTTCACAGCCCAGAACTCAGTAGTTTGAAGATGCATTCTGCATATGTTGAGAACTGTCTACATAGTAAATAAAAAGCCTGTGGAGAAGCAAACAATTAGAAATGCAAGGGATGGCACTGTAAGGTTTGGGAAGGTGACAGCTTTTAAACAAATAAGCCAGATTATAAATACTCCCAAAAAAAAAAGTGTCAAAAAGAAGATAGCTTTTTTCATTTATCTCTGAGCTATGAGCAAAACTATGTTTCTCCAGGAAGCTCAGAAGCTTCCCAGGGAAGGTGCTCTGGGAACGGGCACAAGTCACAGTAGCCCACCTGCCTCCCTGCCACCACCTAAGGATGCCACAGTGGGTGAGGGCCCGAGGCTCCGAGATGACACTAGCTTACCCGGGCAGGAGAGTGGCTTCCAGTGCCAGGAGACAGGTTGTAGGTAGCTGGGAAATCCACCTCTGTTGATCCACCCCTCCAAATTACTATTAGCCAGGACCATGGAATCCAGGGCTCAGTCAAGGAAAATTGCCTTCCCATATAATGAGAAGGAACACACACCATTTAAATCTTCTCTGCTTTATCCCAGTTCTTCCTTGCCAACCCCAAGGCCAATCCATGGATGTGTCCAGTTTGTGCTGCTCTCTGAGGTATTTGAATAATAATCCACGATTCTTACACTCAGAAAATTCCAGCGCTCCCAAGCACAGTCTCAGCAGCCCCCACGCCATGAGGCACCTCACGTGCGCCCACAGTTCTGTGAGTTCGTCCTAAGCATCTGCTGGGGCCAGGGAGCCTCAGGGCCTCCTCAAATCACGAAGACAAAGACACAAAAAATGATGAAGTGAGCAGTTTGCATCTCAGATGTGTGAGAATTATAGGACACTTTTCTGTAACTCACAGTTATTCTTTTCTGACCTTCACTCTGCCCTACTGGCAGAAACACACTTTACCTGGGGTTCGTGGGCCTCTTTCATCCCTGGAAGTTAACAATCAAGGCAGGGGGACAAGATGGCCTTTATTTCCATTGGATCATATTTGCTGGTAAAAGCATCCCTTAGCCTCTCTGGTCTTTGATCTAAAGGCAACTAGGACACAGGATAAAAATAAAGTTTGAGGACTGGCCAGATAGCTCAGCAGACTAACGCACCTACCAATCCCCAGCGTGCCTTGCAGGCTCCACCCCAGGGCATGCTGAGACAATGACTGAGACTGGGCATGGTGGCACATGCCTATAATCCCAGTGCTTGGGAGACTGAAAACAGGAGGATCACTACAAGCCTGACCTGTGTAGTAAGACCCTGTAGACCCTCTACTAAATACATTTTTTAACAAATGGAGTTTGGGACAGACAGACTGCCAGGAAGGAAGATGAGTTAGGGTTATTTTTTAAGTGTTCAAGAAAGCTTAGACACATTGGTTTTGATTGAGTAGGGATGATGAAAGCAGGGAGGAAAGAGAATGGAGAGGGATATGTGAGGCAGAGTTCATGGGTCAGGTGGCTGAGGAGGTGCCAGGAGGAGAGGGTGGCATTGAGAACAAATCCCATGACAAAGTGCTTGCAGGGACCCTCACACCACCAGCAACTTGCGCGCAGCACACCTTGGCCTGATTGATTCAAGAGCAGCTGTCCAGCTCCTACTTAGGTCAGAGGATTTGGAAGCACTGGGGAGAGGACTCCATCCAGCCCTCCAGTTGAGAGCTGGACAGGAGGTTATAGCTACAGCCTCAGAACAGGTGACCATTCCTGTGAGGCACACAGACAGGAGAGAATCTGGAGCCCAGACAAATATCAGAGGATGGAGGCCTGCACAGCACTGCCATGAAGGGACAGAGAGAAATGACTCTGTGGAGGCTGACATATACCACTCTTTACCTTAACAGCACTAGCCAGAAAGGCACCAAGCAGAATGGCTGGTCAAGTCAGAATAGGGTCCCCTGTCTTGTGAGCTAGCTGCTCCATACGTCTTGGGGATTCGTGCCTGAACCAGTAAACCATACACAATTCACAGTGATCTCTCCATGTGTGCACCTTACAGGGCAACCAAGTCCCCAGAGCCCACAGAAAATCTCAGTAGGAGAGGCAGCCTTGTCAGCTTCTCATGACTATGACAAAATACTTGAGATAATCAGCTTAAAAGGAGAAAAGTTTATCTTGGCTCATAATTCAGAGGTTTCAGATAGTAGGTGCTTGATCCCATTGCTTTGGGGTGATGGTGACACCTGGCGGTGCAACGTGTGGTTGGGAGCAAAGGGAGAAGAGAGAAAAGAGACTCTGTGTTCCATTCCAGGGCATACGCCCAGGACCCCGACATGCTCCATCGAGGCGTCACCCTCTGACGGTCCGTCATCTCCAGCTGCATTGAGCTCAGGACCAGCCTTTCACACACAGTTTTTGAAGGACATTTCAGATACAGACCAAGCTGAGTGTGCCGCTGGCAGTGTACTGGAGCTCCAGGAGAGAACCACGCTGACTCAGGAATGTGTACACCCCTTGCTTCAGGTGCAAAGGAAGAAGTCACCAAGAAGGGGAGAAACAGTCACTTCCCAGGATCTCAAAAGGAGCTAAAACTTCCAACCTTGAAAACATCCTGTGCCATGAAGTTAAATCACCTTCCTTAGCCAGGCCTTCAAGATCACTCCTGAAGACTCTGGTTTGTGACAGGGCCAGGTAACCAGGACCTCACAACCTCCAGAGAATGAGATCTCAACCTTCCAACACAGCACCAAGTCCTCCTCTTGTGTTTTACTCTCTTCACCCTCACCTCCTCCTTCCATGAAGCATGAAGGCCTCCTTGCACTCACTAACACTTAAGCTTTCCCACCTCTAGCCCTTTACACATGCTTCTCCCCCTAACTAGAATGGTCTCACAGGATTCAGCCTAAAAACTTTCTCCTTGGGGTCTTTTCCTAATCGTGTCCATCATTATCTCTTTTATCAAAATGTTCTCCTTCATTTCAAGTACTACTTCAAATTAGTTCTGTGTGTGTGTGTGTGTGTGTGGTGTTGGTATCAGTAGCATCCATGAGTCTATGATCTTTAGAAAGCAAAACTAATTTTGATTTTTTGAGGGTGAGAGGCTGAACCTCAGGAAAGTTTCCCATGCTGTATGAAAGGCCAGTACCACAAAAATATGTTTACCAAGAGTCAAGGAAAACAGAAAACTTAAGAGTTGTTGATACACAACAACAACAAAAAAAAAAAACACAGGCAAGTTCTAAGAAAGAACTGAACCATCACAGTAAAAAGCTACATTTTTACAAAGTTTTGAGGTTGTGCAAAAGGAATGGGAAAATCAGAAAGGTTTTCTTCAGGTCAGCATGTACTCTGTTGATCTCACGGGAACTCCTCTATTACACCAATAATTGTTCAGGACGTGGTCTACTACCTTGATCCTCATGGACGACACTTAAGGCTTGAGATGAGGACACCTGCATGCATCAGCCTTCCGAGAGAAGAGTCATGGGCCATTGGGAAGCAATATGTGTGTTCCACACCAAAAGCACACTTGGCTGTAGGTTAGCCTGTCAGAAGGCTACAGGCACTTAACATGTGCCAGATCAGACAAGCCTGATGGAACAAGAGATAGGGTTCTCTGTAGCTTTCTTATTGCCATAGATAATTTATTTTCCTCCTTTTCATCTTCCTTATCCTACATACATATGTTTACTTTAATCATATTGAATAAACAAGCCCTCCTTCAAGGAAAAAAACAAGTGAATAAAAGTTCCCTAAGTTGGAACCACTCAGGGGAAAACTGGAGGGGCACCCCAGCACTGGAGAATGGAGAGAGATGGGGGTGCAGGTGGTGAGGGAGCCGAGTCTGTCATGGCTTTACCAGATCCAGCCTGTGATGTGGGCCTGGTTGGGGCTGCCCAACCTATCCACAGTGTGATGGCACACACATAAACCCAGGGTAAATCTTAGGGTCCTGCAAAGGCAAACCTGGAATGATGAATTAGGATGAAGCAGTTCTGGGGAAAGATGAGTCCATGGAGGCATAGCTAGGGGTGGGGAAATGATACTAGAAAACTAGTGGAGGTGTGCTGATGACCAGGTTAACACGGGGGCCACTGCAGCTCAGTCCTGCTAGAATAACCAAGAGGTCAAAATGAATCTTCAAAAGTTAATTTTTTTTTCTTTTAGAGATAAGCTACTTCACCAAGCGTCCCTATGCTGAGGCTATAAATTCCATGTCCTCCTCTCCAGGCACAGATAAATGCACAGAATATGTAAATGATAAGCCCAAGAGATGGAGTTTAAAGATGACAGCACCAAGGGAGGGACAATATGGAAATTTCCTTCTCTGAAGTCTACTTGTATTTCCTCTCCCTGTCTTGCTTATTAAAAAGCCCTTACAGTCTTGAATTCAGGGAGATGGTGATTTGAGGCCATATAAGATCCTTCTATCTCCTTAGAGCTAGCTTTGAATAAAGGAGTTTTTTTCACCAAATGTCCTGTGTGTGAAGGGTAGTAGTAGCACATAGTATGAACCAGACATAACACACTAGGAATTCTCTGAAAGACTGCATATACTGCATCTCAAAATTGTCCCAGAAAAGGAAAAAAGAGTGGGGTGTTTCTCCACCACTTCATTCCTAGCATCAGTTTAGGGCTTATCCAAAAGCATTACTCCCTCATGTGAAGCCATGTATTAGTATGACCCCATAGCCTAAAAAGTTTCAGGAAGACAGACAGGAAGTCACGAAAGTATTCAAAGACTATTTACAAGAAGACATGAGGGAGGGCCCAGAGAACATGGGCAGGGCCTTGATAGAGCCTCCTAAATAGAGAGAGAGGGTTGCAAGAGGAGAGAGAGAGACAGAGAGAGAGAGACTGAGAGACAGACAGACAGAGAGACACAGAGACAGACAGAGAGACAGAAGAGACAGAGACATCAAAAGGGAAGTACTGAATTTTTATCAAGGTTATGAACTGGATTTATTAAGCATGAGGATAGTTCACAATCATAAGAAGCTTCTTTCATTGAAGATTTATGGTTTTGCAGATGCAGATTCACTTCAAAGTACATTTGAAGGTAAAATGAGAAAATCCATAATCCAGATAGGAATAAGAGCTGGTTCAGGAGCAAAAGAAATAGTTAAAGGAGCTGAGACTTGTAAGGAGAGAAATGGAAGAGAGACAGAGACAACTGGATCTGAAGTTAGTGGTCAGTGGTTTGGAACAGAAGACTCCCAAAAACTTTTGCATGACAGTGTGGACGATCAATATGCCCAAGGCTGCCAGCGGGAAGGTGGCAGGGTGGGGCAGTTTCTGACCTCCTTTATTCTTACAAGTCCCTCAAGACCATAAAGGAAGAGACAGAATACAAACTCCTTTTCGGAAAGAGCTACAGAACATCTATAAAGCTGAACCATAGTGGATGAGGAAGAGTTGCCAAAGTCAGAGAAAATTAAACAGTTCTGGAAGATGCTGAAAGCACAAAGTAAGTGGTAAACCCAGAGGGGCAAAATTAACAGTTCTATCTTTGGATCAGAAAGGGATGTGTGAACTAACTGGAGGAACTTCCCTACATTCTGCAGAATGACAGGGGAGATGCAGCCAAGTCCCCTGAAGTGGAAATTATGCACAAAACATTTTCTCATTACAATGCAATTAAAGTAGAAATGAATTACAAAGGCTTTGGAAACACCACATGTCACAATCTATGGGCTACATCTAAAGTTTCAGAAAAAAATCCTAATCTTAAGCACTTATGCTATAAATAAGGATAGGGAAAAGGAAGTACACGTACACTCCCAAGGAGTTACAAAAAGTACCAAAAAATAAGCCTAAGTAAAGATGAACTAAATAATGACTAAAAATAGTAGTCAATGAAATTAAAGTAGAAGAGTAGTGAAAATGCATACAGACATAGATGAAAGACAGACAGAAAAGTGACTTAGAAAGGAAAAGCCAGCCAATAAAGTAGCAAATAATAAGATAAATTAAGTCATAATCATCAAAATTCAAGATAGAGTACATTAATATAAGAGACATTTTTAGTTCAGTCTGTTCAAATAATTTGAACACTTGAAAGAAATTATTTGAAAAACTTACTTGAAATGACCCAAAGACACAATTACTAGCAATGCGCCCCAAAGACACAAATAATTTAAACAGACTAATTACTCTCAAAAAAGAAAGAAAAAGTAAACCTGAGGGGAAAAAACTGTCAAACAGCTACCCATCACAAAAACACATGTCCAGATGGTTTTACAGGAAAAACCTACGAAAATTTTGAGAAACAGCAAAGCCAATGTTATTTAAATTGTTGCAGAACATAAAAAGAAGTAAGATTCTGTTGTAGTCAGGGTTGCAAGAGAATATGTTTAATACCAGATATATAATTTATAGGATTATTTTATAATTTTCACCCAAAATGTTAAATGCAAAAAATGTACAGGACATCTATCTACATGCTAGAGACCCAAAGTATCCTGCTGAGGGCCTGGATCCCACAGCAATATCCTCCACAAGTCCCACCAGAGGCTTGGAATGCACAGCCTGTCTCAAGGACCTGCACCAGGAAGGACCAAAGGCCAGTGATGATGAAGCACTACCTAAAAAGAAGACATTGTTTTTCCAACCTAGGCAAATTCCCACTTAAACTACCCCTTCCCTATGGCTGTTAATTTTTTTGTTGTTGTTCTAAGATTAAAATTAGTTATTCATTTCAACCTACTGTTCTCATAACATCCTGTTTTACCCAAACAAGGCCACCAAGAAATACAAAGTTGCAAATCTGGGACACCTTGATCATCTGCCCTTGGTCTGCTTCTGCAAACCCACTTGCCCACCCACCAGTTTTGTGCCACTAGGTAATCAACTCCCCTAGTAACATGTATAAAACTAAAGCATCATCTTTGTTCAGGGCTCAGCCTTTGGACAAGTCCATTGGCTTAGTGTACCACCAAATAACTTCTCCTATCTCACCAGTGAGTCTTTCTGATCTCTAAAATTGTGCAACCATGGACGCTAGAAAGTCTTCACTGTTAGGGTGAAGGATCTGTGCCTGAAAGCTGAGGGGTTTGCAATGGAGCCAAGAAGAAACTCAAGGTGAAGACCAGAGAATAGTGGAGTTTGTATCAGGAAGACTAGCCCTGGCAAGCTTCTTCAGGAAAATCAACAGCATACAATGTTCCCTTCCCATTCTCCTTTTATGTCATTTTGTAAAATCCTCAGGTCGATAGTTCACACCCAGAACCATGCTGACCCAGTTCAGCTGGGTGTTGACCTTCCTTAAACTACTCCATATCCCAAAGGCTTTCTATTAAGTCGCTACCACACTGGTATCCAAATTCAACAATAGTAACACAAAAAAGAAAACCACAGAGTGATCTTACATATGTTGATAAAAAAAATTTATCATAGAAATGCTATCAAAGAGTCTAGGGGCCAGGGAGATAGCTCAGTAGAATAAGTGCTTCCCTGGCAAGAGCAAGTTCCTGAGTTCAATCCTCGGCTCTTAAAAAAAAAGAGTCCAGCAACAGCAAGCATGATGGCATACATTTATATTCTGAGCACTTGAAATGTTGAAGCAAGAGGATGGTAAGTTCAAATTCACCCTGCTCTAGCACTGCGAGTTCAAAGCCAGGCGAAAATCATAGACCTCTTTAATTAAGAACAGTTCATGGTGGGACCAGATAGATATCTCAGCAGACAAGGGGCCTACTTAAGCAAGCACAGGGACCAGCGTTCTATTCCTGGTACCACATGCCAAGCCGGTCTTGCCATTGGACATGCTGAGCCAGCGACCACGTCTGGGCATGGTGGCGCACTCCTGTAATCACAGCACTGGGATGGCTGAAAACAAGAGGATCACTGCAAGTCTGAGCTGTGCAGTGAGACCCTGTACCAAATGTTTTTTTAAAAAAGAACAGTTCATCGTGGTCATTAAGGTTTGTCAATAGCCAGTTGATATTTGACACGCTTGTTTTTGATGACTTGTAACTGTAGCAAAGGAGGCATAACAGTTTCTGTCAGTTAGTTTTCTCTTTATGTCCGGGTCAAGATTCCCCATAGTCATAGCAATATTGTGGCTCACTCCCAAAGAGTGGGGTACTGGGTTAAAGAGGCTGTGAACCTCAGCACAAAACAAACTAAGCAGGAAAAGAAAGAAAGAAACATGAAAAGACAACAAACAAAACACCTCCCAAACCTCCCAACTTCCCCCAAAACTTGTGTAGCTGTATCAGGGTATGGTCAGGAGCCTCACAGCAGAAAGATCTCAGAGGGCATAAATGAAAACAGTTCAATGAGATGATTGGCAAAATTAAAGAAAATATAACTAATCACATGTGACCATAATGAAATAAATGATCAGCAATTTTAGAGAAGATACTAATAACAATCCAGTAGAACTAAAGAAAGGGATGCAAAGCATGAATGTTCAACATAGAAAAAAAAAAAACATGAGTCCATAAAAAATTCTGAACAGAAATCAAAAATATGTCTGAAAATATTAGTAGCAGAAGCGACCAATATGAAATGAGAGTGTCAGTTCAAGAAGACTGGGCTATGGTCAATGAGCCACTAGTGAGACAAATGAGAACATAAGAAGTGGATCCAACGGACACCAGATGACTCAAAAAATAACAAGAAGATGAATGTAAGAATAATTAGAATTAATGAAAATCAGAAGACAGAACAAAAGGTATTTAACAAAAAAACTTGCCAAATATTGAAAACGTTCATAAAAACTATGAAAAGAGACCATTTTTCACACATGGAAAAAAGAATTTAGTATACAGATAAATGAGACATATAGAACCACAGATATCCATGATGATAAAAAGCCATTTGATGCCACATTATAATTAAAATATCAGAATAAACATGATCTTAAGCTACTAAGAAAAGCAGAAAATTACCTGAAAAGGAACACTTACTAGAATTACAGCTGATTTCTCAACATAAAATTTAAAGCCAAGGAGAACATGGAATGTCATTTTAAGCTTTGATAGTAGACAATTTATGACCTAGACCGCTATATCTTGCAAGATTATCTTTCAAAATTGATGGAGAAATAATATAGTTCCATTATAAAAAGAACCTAAAGAACTCTATGACCACCAAACATACAAAATATTTCAAGGATATATAGAAGGATACAGTAAAACTAATAATGCCAAAAGTTTCAGTAAAATGAATGTTTCAGGTAGAACTACCTATTAAATAGAAATGAAAGAAAGTAAAACAGAAACAGCAACTTAATACCATGACAGGACTAAGTCAATCCCTATTAATTATAACTATCAGTGTAAATGGACTCAATTCACCAATCAAAAGAAACAAATTAGAATGTATCATGAAACAAAAATCCAGGGCTACTTTGTACATAAGAAACATATGAAATGCAAAGATAAATTTATAGCCCAAAAAAAATAGAAATAGAGAACATTTATGCAACAGGAACCCCAAAGCAAGCAGGAGTAAATACACTATTTTTAAACAAAGTGGCCAGCAAGCCAAAGCTGATCAAAAGTGGCAAAGAAAAACAGTTCATGTTGGTTAATGGAGCTATTCAACAGAAAGAGATAATAATTATAAATATATATGCACCAAACTACAGTGCACCAAGCTTCATTAAACTAACAGTAATGGACATAAAAGATTCATAACCCTCAATACAATTATAGTGGGAAACTTCAATAGCCCACTGCCAAAACTACATTGACCAACCAAAAAAAGCCAAAAAAGATGTATTAGAGTTGAACCAAACCTTTTAACAAATGGACTTAATAGAAATGTAGAAAGTGTTCTACACAACAACAGAATATACTTTCTTTTACCTACATATAGTACTTCCTTCAAAATAGGACACATGCTAGTGAATAAAGCATGCCTAAATAAATGCAAAAGAATCAAACATGTAGTGTGCATATTATTAGCTCACGGTGGAATGAAACTAGAAATCAATAGCAAAAAAAAAATCACCAATGCTAAATAAAATACAGAAATTTAAAAACAGTCTTTAAAAATCAGTAGGTCACAGAGGAAATGAAAGAAGAAAGAAGACATCTCCTAGAATTAAATTATAATGCGGTACAACAGACCAAAACTTAAGAGAACAGTGGAAGCAGTCCTATGAGGGAAGTGCACACCTTTGAGTGCTCACATCAGAAAAATAGAACAATCCCAACTAAACAACCAAGTTATGTACCTCAAGGTCTTAGAAAAACAAGAACAATTCAAATATCAAGCTTATGGAGATTATAAAGATTAAAGCAGAAGTCAATGAAATTGAAACATAAAACAATATAATTTATAAAACAAACAGCTGGTTCTTTGAAAAAATGAATAAAACAAACAAACCCTTGGCTAACCTTACCCCCTAAAAAAAAAAAGACATAAATCAAGTCAGTAGAAAAGAAAAGATGAAATCACAACTGACAATACTGAAATCCAGAAAATCGTTAGCAATTGATTCAGAAACAGATGCTAAAAAACCTGGAGAACTCAGGCATAGAGCATTTTCTAGATACATATGAATTCCCTAAACTGACCAAGTAGACTTAGATTAATGAATAATCCAATACCAAGTAGGAAATTGAAGCAGTAATTTAAAACAAAAAGAAAGAAAGGAATTATTAACTAAGAGAAGTCCAGGATCTGGTCAAATCGTAGCCAAATTCTATTAGAGCTTGAGGAAACATCTAACATCATTATTCCTCAAACTTTTCAATGACATTGAGAGGGAAGAGCAATGTTAAAATCATTCTTACAAGCTACCATTATCCTTATCCCAAAACTAGACAAGGATTTAATGAGAGAGAGAGAGAGAGAGAGAGAGAGAGAGAGAGAGAGAGAGAGAGAGAATGGATTACTGTCCAGTCTTTCTAATGATCATAGATGCACAACTCCTTAACAAGTTGCTGACAACCCATCAAATCATCAAAAAGACCATACACCATGACCAAGTAGACTTCACTCAAAGGATATAAGGTTGACTACTACATAAATCAATAAATGCAATTCATCACATAAATAGAAGCATGGACCCAAAATGTCACATAATTATCTGAATAGACACAGTAAACCATGATATTTTATTATCTAACTTGTTAGATTCTTTTTTAAATTTATTTTTTATTTTATAAAATATAAAACAAAATTTTATAACAAAATAATAAACAAAATTAAGGTGCAAAATAATAAACAAAGTGCAAGGTGCATTCCTCATATAATCACTGAACAGAATAGAAATAGAAGGGCCTTATCAGTATCTTACTTTAAAAAAGTCATGAAACTATTGCCAACATCATATTAAATGGAGAGAAACTGAAAGTTTTCTCTCTAGAATCAGGAATCAGGAATAAGACAAAGATGTCTGCTATCTACACTACCATTCAACATAGTCCTTGACATATTAGCCTGAACATTTCAGACAAGAGAAAGAAATTTAAAAATATGTGACATGTATAGTAGATAAAAAACTTAACATATTATTTCCAGGTGGTATGATTACAAGACCCAGAATATCTCCACTGAAAGACCCTTAGAACTAGTAACCGAATTCAGCAATGTAGCAGGATACAAAATAAACACACAAAACTCAGTAGTGTTCACTGTTTGTGTAGTATACACAAATAATAAACTCACTGTAAAATAAATTACAAAAGCAGTACCATTTATAATAGCATCAAAAAATGTAATATCTTGGTATTAACCTATCCAAGGAAGTGAAAGATTTCTACAATGAAATTTACATCAATTTGAAAAAGGAAATTCAGGAGGATATCAGAAACTGGGAAGATATCCCCTGTTACTGTATAGTCAAAATCCCAAACTGATACACAGACTTAATCCAGTCCCAATCAAAATACAAAAGGCATTTCTCACACATCTAGAGAAAACAACCCTAAAATTCTTATGGAACAAAGAGACCCACTGTAGCAGAAAAAAATAATCCTTGTTAACAAAAGTAAATCAGGTGGCATCACAATCCTTGTCTTGAAGTTATACTAAAAATACACGGTGATTAAAACAGAATGGTATTGACCCAAAAACAGACGTGTGAATCAATGGAACAGAGCTGAAGAAGCAGAAATAGTCCTAGGCAACACAACTATTTGATCATTGACCAAGAAGCCAAGAACATACACTGAAAGAAGGATAGACTTTTTTATCAACGATACTGAAGAAATTGGATATCCATTTGCAGAAGATTGAGTCTACATACACATATCTCACCATCTACTAAACCAAAATCAAAATGTATCAAAGATCTAAATGTTAAACACTTAGCAGGGAATATAGTTCAGTGGCACTATACCTACCTGGCAAGCCCAAAGTCCTGAGTTTGATTCCTGGTGCCAAAACAAAATTAAAACAGAAATACTCAATTCACTGGATGAAAGAATATATGCAGCTCTTTAAGACATAGGTGTTGTAAACAGGTGGATCACTATGAGTCCAACCTAGTAATGAGACCCTGAACAATCTCTAGACCCTTCCCTAAAATACAATAAATGAATAGACATAGGCATAGGCAAACACTTTCTAAACAGAATCCCAATGGCACAAAAAATAATGCCAGAAATCAACAAATGGTATCATATCACATTAAAAGGCTTCTGCACAACACAGAAAACAACAGAGTTAAAAGTCAGTCTTCAGAAAGGGGGAAAAAGTTGCCATCTATAGCTTGGACAAAGAACTAATATCTAGAATACACAAAGAATTCAAATAAATTAGATGCCCCAAATGAGAGAGAGAGAGAGAGAGAGAGAGAGAGAGAGAGAGAGATGTTACTAGATGATAGACAGATAGATGATAGATAGATAGATAGATAGATAGATAGATAGATAGATAGATAGATAGATAGATAGATAGATGGATAGATGATAGATAGATGATAGATAATTACTCTGACATAAGCATAAACTTGAGACATTCTTAGGTCAGTAGATGCACCTTGAGATAATACTCTTAAGTAAAATAAATCAGACGCACATATGTAAATACCACATTGTTCTCTGACATAAGAAGCCAAAAGTGTAAATAAAACCAAAATATATATTAAATATTGTGAAATAGGAAGAAAGTGCTCAAGTGGGGAGGGGAATGAGAAAGAGAGCAGGGTGAAAAGAAAAAGGAAAAGTAAAAAGAAAAAAATTAAGAAAGGAAAAAATGCAAACAGCTTTTGTAAATGGGGAGGGAAGGAAGCATTGAAGGGAGGATGAGAAATAGGGGAAAAGAATCAAGTTATATCATGAACAGGTACAAATTCTCTGTGATGAATATGATCCTTATGTATAATTAAAATGTACCAATAAAATCTTCAAAACATAAAAGAAAGAGGCACGAGCCATGGTGGCACCCACTGTAATCCCAGCACTCAGGAGGCTGAGGCTGCGAGAACTCTGCAAGTGCACGGCCAGCCTGCTTTCCACACTAAGTTCAAGGCCAACCGTCACCAAGTAGATAAAGACAGATTATCAGATGCACTCTGAGAGCATGGGTGATCAGAGAAATGAGCCACATTTCTTTGCAAATCAGTGCACTTACAGTCTTCTGAAGGAGAAAATGAAGAGGAAAAAGTGTTCCCCACCTCCCCCGGAAAAGAAGATACTATCTCATTTTCAGGCATTTTTTTTTTTTTTTTTGTGCTTGCTTTTTTTGAGTAGAATACTTAAACATTAAAAAACAGGAGAGAACAAAGCTGTGAAGTACTTATAAAAGTTTGAATAAAAATGATTCAATTAATAATATATGCCAGATGCATGAAGAAAGTTTCAACCGAGGTAAATAAGGACAAGAAAAACTGCAAAATGAATATGCATGCTCTGTCCTTGTACCACAAGATTGTTGATTGTCCCAAAAGTAATCTGTACAGTATCTGTAATGTGTGAAGAATAAAAATGCCAACAGGATATTCTTTTTAGAGCAAGATGAACTGAATTTTGAAAGATCTCTGGAGAAGCTGGAGACTAAGGTTTGGAGCCACTGCGCACCACAGAACTCCCCAAAGCTCAACTGTTACTCATCTCTCCCATCACAGCACGGAGTCCCTTCCTTTCCCTACCCCTCTTTTTTGTGCCCACTGCATCTGCTTGTTTTCCTGTTTTCCCAGCTACCCTTCCATATCTCATCCTTTTCCACTTAGAGCCATTTGACCTGCTTTGAAATTCTGTTCATTTAATTTTTATTGCCTTGGTCACAGCCAAAAGCGTGGAACCAGGGGTGCAACAAGTGCTCTTTCCTCCTTATGAGAGGGAATGGGTTGATGGAGAAAGAGCAAGAAGGAGGGAGCAAAGCTGAGGAAAGCCACAAATGTCCCGTCCCATTCTTTACTATACAATGCACATTGCTGTAGTACTTTAAGTAAGCAATGTATATTAACTTTGCAAGTAGCCAGTACTATAATATTAGCCATAACTTTCATAAAACAGTCAAAGGAAAATAACAATTGTATATAGAATCTAGAGTTTACAAAGTGTTACACTAAAACCAGCATGAGATGACAGGTACTATTAATCCCATTTTATGTATGAGGAATTGGAGTCTAGCAGGCTAAATGACTGCCTCTGATATCACAGAGCCTAATCTATAAAAGGTGCTCAATAATGATTTAAAAATATTTGCTCAAAATACTTAATGCTAAATTAACCTTTTTGGAGAAAAACTGACATCAAGAAGAACCTAATGTTTGTGTATGGGTGTACATGCATTAACATTGCTGATGGGGGAAGGGTTAGAAATAAAATAAGAATTGTTTGGAAAATAGATAAGAAAAGATGCCAAGATTGTTTTCCTTCATGTCAGATTGTTGTGACCACAAAGAGCTCACAGCATCTGTCTGAGACTAGTTAGAAACTCTATTTCTAGCAATAAGAGGTACAAAGTTCAAAACAAACATAAACATAAAAATACCCTTTTGTGCACCAACATGCCTATAAACTATATAACATTTCTTTCTGTGAATGGACCATGTTGTTATTCTAGCCAGTTTTCAGTTCTCCTCAGATCTAACATTTTACGTCATCTCTTTTACCTTTGCAAAACTGCAAACAAGACCCAAAATCTTGACCACTTCTAGAATATGTGGCATCCAGAGGCAGGATGTTGCCAGTGATACTAGCCACATTCTGCAGCTCCACACCGTTGCTGCTGTAGCAGTCAGATTTACCAAGTTTTGCTGAGGCAACAGTCTCCAAATCTCTATGGCTTTAGACAGTAAAGTTTATTTCTCACACATACAATAAGTGTCATGTGGACTGGCCGGGCTTTGTTCATTAGAATTGTTCAGGAACCCAGGCTGACACAGACTCCACCTCAATTCTCTTGTCTATGATCAAAGAAAAACATACACATAGCAACTTGACTTGAATTCACGAGGCTTCTGCCAGGAAGTGACGCCTGTCACCCCCACTTGTATCCCACTAACAAAGGCAAATCACACAGCAGGCCTGAATGCAGCACACTGGGAAAGTAGGCTGCAGCCATAGAAGGGCACTGAATGTGAGTAGTAATGCAGTCTACCCAAAATTCCTTTGCTCCCAAGGAGCTAGCCAGGCAAAAATGCAAACCGAACTCTGCAGGCCCACATTTGCTCTTGGATTTTAAACTCTGAGCGATACATGTTCTAGCTTAATGGTAATTTCCGACCTCATGGGGAAGAGATGAGAGGGAGGCAAATATGTATGAAGTGCTCTATATTTCAGACAAAACCCAAGCTAAGGCTTTATTCTGGTATGAAAAGGCCAAATTTGGAAGGGGAGAAAGAAGCGAATGAATACATCACATCTCAACACTTCTCAAGCTTCTTCAGTGGATGAAGACTAAGTATCTCAAGTACTCCATAAGTGTCTAGATTCAAGGTATTCATTTAGCTAAATTGAGTTACAAAACTTACTGTGGCTCTAGATTTGCTTTTTATCTTAAACTAGAAGACTGACACTGACCCATTCCTATTTTCATGACAGAAATTAATTTTTAAGGAACCATCTCTCCTGAAACTTTATTCAATGTCTTGAATAAAGGATCTCACTACACAGATCAGACTTATAGTGATCCTCCTGTTTTCAGCCTCCCTAGCACTGGGATTGCAGGCAGGCCACCATGCCCTGTCGCAATCACTGCCTCAGTGCACCCTTGGGGCAGGGCTGGCACGGCCTGTGGTGCCAGGAATTGAACCCCAGTCCTCTGCACTTTGCATAAGCAGGCGCTTTAGTCTGCTGCACTATCTGACTGGCCTTGTATATAAAATAATCTGCTTTTCTTCTCAGTGAGTTCACTGATTCAAATGTGTGTATCTGTGTGTGTGTGTGTGTGTGTGTGCAAGTGTGTGCATGTGTGTTATGTGTGTGTGTGCATGAACAGGTATGGAGACAGTGAGCAAGAGAGCAAGACTGAGTAGGAGAGAAGAGAAAGAGGAGGAGGAAGAATAGGGAGAGAGGGAAGAGAGGTAAATAAATGCAAATTCAATAAGTGGTTAAGTCATTTTGACAAAAGTAGAAATCATAATCCAAACTAAAGTAATGAGAAAATCATAACTTTATATAACTATATAACTTTAAAGTCATGTAACTGTATGATATAACTATACAACCACACAGACTCTCAGTATAACAGATCCAGAGGCAGGAGGAGTCTAAGTGAAATAAGTAACACACACACATGCAAACACTGTATTGTCTCTCTGTTGTGAGAAACCAAAAGTGTAAATAAAAACCAAACTATTTATTAGGTATTGTGATATAGGAAGAAAGTGTTCAGGTGGGGAGGGGAACAAGGAAGAGAGTAGGGTGAGAAAAAAGAAGGGAAGTCAGGCATCCACAGTGTCACCATGAACATACATGCTTTCCATTGTACAGCTGATGAGGGACTACCTTCTCTCCTTGGCAAAGACCAGTAAAATTGTCCCCAGAGGTCCTGTAGTGCAATTCCCCTGACACTGCACTGGCCATAAACATTGATTCTTAAGTCTCAAGTCAACAATGGGTGAAAGAAGTATGGGCATGAGCTTGGAGTGGATATGTCTCAGAAGTCTTTAAGAGAAACAGTAAATGATGCAAATAGTCTTATCATGTTGACCTGAAAAACTGTTTCCTGCAAAATGTGTGAATAATTCTGTCCCATGCAGTTGGAGAGATGACCTCTGGAGATAATGCAAGGAAAGGACCTCATGCTGTGGCTATCACAATGTATTGAGTCAACAAATGACAAAATCATGATGGTTATTTTGTCTATTATTCAAAGAAAATTATATTTCTAAGAAAACTGAAGAACTAATACGGAAGCAGCAAGAAATTAATTTTTCAAAGAAAAACAAATAAGCTTGTACCCTGTGAGCCTTTAATTTTATTGTGTTGTGTTTAGTTTATTTTGGTAAGCCTTTCACTTAATTCTTTTAAAGTCATCTTTTGAACTGAAGATAGCTTCATGTTTTTCAAGATATGTTTCCAGAAGGGATATTACATTAGGATTGCTACACCTTTGTCATCATTAACTATTATTTTCATCCAAAGAAGAAAACATGTTATTTAAATTCCAGACACTGAGTATATAATTTATGTTTCTAGGAACATGGGCATGTGTCTTCATTGTTCAGTGGACTCCCTATGTTTCAGAAATCACTGGTATCTCTAGTTATTAATACTTAAACAAATGATTTCCAACTCTGCCTTCACTACCATCACTGGCCTCAAATGAAATGGCTAATGGTTCAACTAAGCCAAATAATTCACCACTCTCACTGTCCCCTCTAAGAAAGAGGTATTGGCCCTTTACCTACAGCAGGTAGAGAACATTTCACTCAAGAGCAGAGAGCAATCACACGCATGAACATCCTGGAGACACACCCTCATTTTGGCAAGGACTAGTTATAGAATACTGTAGCTCAGCCACTTTTAAAAATAACTATTGCAAATGCAAATTTAAAACAATTTTAGATTGACCAGAAAAAGAGACCATTTCACCCACTGAAAGGAAACTGGCTCATTATAGCTGAGAGACCTGTAGTGGATAGTTTTGTTTTGATTTTCTAGTACTGGGGATCAGACACAGAATCTTCACACTGAACCACATCCCTGATCTTTTTTTGAGACAGTCTTATTAAATTGTTCTGTTGCCCAGGGTAGACTCAAGTTTGCAGTCTACCTGCCTCAGCTTCCCAGAATGCTAGCATTATAGACTTCAGCAGCCATACCCAGATACTTGAATGGTTTGGAGAAATAGGAAGCTAAGTTTTTGATTCGAGAGGATGTTATTTTGGCCCCAGTAGATTTAAATAATTCAGAATAACTCATGTGGTATTGTCATAGGGAAAGACATTTGCTAATGGCTGAAGTCCTAAAGCAGAGTCTCCAGAAGATCTAGAAAATTATCTGATGACATGAGCACTGAAACCAACACATTTTACGGCTCTTATTCTAAACAATTTCTCGGAACGAACATTTCCTTTCCAGCGTCAACTTCATGGAGGAAGATTAATACACAACATACTTTGCTTCTTCAGTGCTAAGGACTGGGCAAAGAACAATTTAGCTACTTGGTCCAGAAAACATTTGCACCAAGGAGATAAGGTTGTGAAATAATGAAATGGTTTACTTTTTGAAAACTAACAACTGGATCATCAACACACACCTCAAACTCTTGCCTCTATAGTATATAATATACTTTGTCATAAACTCTGCCTATACCAGTTCTCTCTCACCTTAAAAATCATTCAGTCCAAATCCTAAACCCAGTAAGCACTATCTTGGCTTGCTCAGTAAGAACAATTGCTAACATTCTCCCTATGCATGGATCTCCCTAGCCACAGTAAGTCTAGTAAACTTAACATTATTTGATCAACACTTCGTTTGTTGTAGCTCTGGGGATCAAACTCAGAGGGCACTGAGCTATACCTCCAGCTTTTTTTTTTTTACTCACTTTTATTTTGAGATAAGGTCTTGCTAAGTTTCCCTGAGCTTGAATTTATGATCCTCCTGCCTCAGCCTCCCAGAGTACTCCCACCACAGCTGATTTCAACAGGCTTCTCTAGAGGTTTTCTGGGAACAGTGACAACTGACTACATTCTCCTACATAACAAAAAAACACTTTTAGTGAAGAAAGTATTTTTGGCCCTCCATCCTAATAAATTCCCATTCAATTTATAAATAACAAGTCAATATTTATTTTTACACACAGAGCTGTGCAGCACACATTGTGTCAGAGTGTCAGGTCCGGCACGTGTCTTCCTGGGCCCTCCCAGAAGCCTGTCACACAAGTGAAGCACTGAGCTGCTGGGTAGATTCACAGCCAGTATGTTTCCTGCTGACTGAGCAGAACCAACCTTGGTGCCAGCAGAGCTCCCAGGAGAGGAACCCCTGAGGCCCAGGGGCGGGACCAGGTGTTGGATCTCCTTGCTTACACTTTCTCTCCCTTCACTGACCCTCAAGATGTTTGTCCTCTGCTCTCCTCCAGGGCTGCCAGAGGTACCTGAAGCCAGAGGTATCTGACTGCCATCCATGAATGCATCTGTGAAGAGTTTCCTCCCTTTATACTTCAGGAGAAACCAAAGATGTTTGAAAGAAAATCCAATTAAGTATTCAAAGTTTTGCAAAGGCTGGTTGAGACCTAAAGAGCTAATCCTTTGTCACTAACCTGTCCTTCCTCTCTGTTGTTCAAATTCTGCCCAATGAATACAACAGCTCTTTATTCACTTGGATGCTGTCTTCTCTCCCCATATGCCATGAAAGCACTGAGGACTTTCCATGTGGCAGGAGGAAATCCCTTTTGAATATCACTTCTGTATTTGTTCTGAAAAGCCAACCAACAATTAAAATTTTCCACAACTTCATGTGCATGAAATAGAAAATGTCAAAAGCACATCTAGAGACACTTTCAGATCCTCTCCTTGTCTCAGCCCATAACTGAAAGGACAAAGCAAGTTAATAACGCCAAACAGAATAGCAAAGCCTACAAAACACCTGTGACTGCACCCTCAGGGAGTGGCCACCATGAGCACCACGTCCTGGGCACCTCTCGCATCACCCCAGCCCACACTGATACCCGCTGCTCGTGCACTTTGAGTTGGAAACAACCACCTGCTCTGGATTCTGTTCTTGGTTCTGTCACTCACCAACAGTGAGAATTTGGACAAATTACCCAGTTCTGCTTTACTTCAGGTTTCTCATCTATAATAATGAAGTTATCAATACTCTACTTCACAGATTATAGGAGTATTAAATTATAATGATAGTTTAATAATACATGTACAGCGTTTCTGCTAATCAAATGTGTTTGGTTATACTCTCTAATAAAAGAGCTCAAAATCTCAGCGGTTTAACTCAGCAAAGTTTTATTTATTATTCATGTTAGATATCTAAATTGAAGCATTATTTCTATTCATGCGTATTATTTACTATAAGTGAAAAACAATGACACAAAAGGCACATAGTTTCTAAAGATCTCCCCACAAAAAGAATGACAGGAGGCCGGGGAGATGGTTCAGTGGAATAAGCGCTTCCCTGGCAAGCGCAAAGGCCTCGGTTCAATCCCTGGTTCCGCAAAAAAATAAAAAAATGACGATAGCAGTTTCACTCATTGACATTTGTTGACTTGACACAGCAAGTCACATAGCTGTGCCTGTGTTCATGAGCTGTGGGAGAACATAATCCTGTTGTATTCCCTGAAAGGAGAGAAAGCTACCACATTTTTAATGGCAACCAAGGCACTGGAACATAACTGCTGAATGTCAGCATTAGAAAGGACCTCCAGGCCTGGCTAGATAGGTCAGCGGATTAACATGCCTGCTTAGGAAGGTGCAGGGACCGGGGTTCATTCCCTGCCGTGCTGTGCTGGCCCTGCCCGATGAGACTAGGCACGGTGGTGCATGCCTGTAATCTCTGCGAGTCCAAACTGTGTAGTGAGACCCTGTAGATCCTGGACTAAAGACATTAAAAAAAAAATAATAAAGACCTCTAGAGCCCTACACCATTCTATTGGTGTATTCACATATTTGTATTCATAATTATTCCATTTTTATTGAGAGCTGATTTATAATTTTTAAAACAATCTCATACTTTTCTTGGGTTTCTAGGAGAAAGCTTCTTTTTCTTTTATTTTTTAGTAAGGGTTTACAGGGTCTTCAGGGTCTCACTACACAGATCGGACTCACAGTGATCCTCCTGTTTCCAGCATCCCAAGCACTGGGATTACAGGGGCGTGCCACCATGCCCAGTCTCAGTCACCATCTCAGTGCCTCAGGGGCGGGTCTGGCACAGCACGCTGGGGATCAAACCCTGGCTACTGCGTCTGCCTAAGCAGCCACTTTATCCGCTGAGCTATTTGGCCAGCCCTATCTAGGAGAAAGCTTCTAAACCTTTGTAACTTCTCAAGTGATGGAAATGCATCTGTTCCTCATGGCGGGCTCCTGGAACCACATCAGAGTCACGTGATGAAGCGACATGTGTTGGATTCCTAGACGGCTTCAACAATAAGAGCTGACTACATCACAAAGACCAACTCTCTGGTCAGGATTTATAGATTTGAGTCACATGATGTCAGTCCAACCTTCAAAGGGGGAGGAGGCTATAGACTGGGTTCAACCTCAAGACCAAGTAATTCAAGTAATTGTGCCCATGTAATGAAGCTTCTTGACAATTATGGACACCAAAGTTTAAATACACTCTCTTTGTTGTTGATTACAAATCAACACAGTATGAGGATTCCACATTTAGATTCAATAGGGAAGTCACATGTAAGCTCTATGGTTGCTATTCTTCCAGATTTCATCCTATAGGTCTCTTCTTTAGGGTGGTCCTTATTTGTATCCTTCATATTGAAAGTATAATGCAAGTGTAGCACTTTCCTTAATTCTGCCAGTTGTTTGAACAAATTATCGAACATGAGGACATGGTAGAAATCCTAAATAGGTACCTCGTTGGTGAGAAATACAGGGACTAGAGCACCCCTAAATTGTGGATGGTGCTGAGGTGAGAACAAGCTTGTTGGACATAGATGTAGCTTGTGAAGTCTGTGGCACTTCAGGGACTTAGCATTGCAATTGTAATACACAAGCCTAATGCATGCCAAGCTCCAGAGATCTGGAGGGTAGCAAAACAAGCAGAGCTTCTAGTCCCATACTTTGTGGTCAAGAGAAGACATATTAAAAAATTGAAAAGAATAAAAATATGATTTTATATTTACTATAAAGAAGATAGGCATTATGAGGAAGAATAACTGGCCACAACTGGCATCTTTGAGACTAAATTTTTCCCAAAGATATGATTTTTTGAATCAAGATTGTGTTAGTTGACAACCTTTAAAACTTAGAAGAGTTAACACAAAGATTTAGATTTCCCACTTTTCCTGAAAATTGTGAGACCTGGAAATTCAAGATCCCAAAATCAGCTCCAGCAGCTACCTCTTCAGAAAGGCAGGTATTCCTTGGCTCCCCAATATGCACACCCACCACTTTTACTGACTTAGGTCCCCTGGGGTTCACAGGCCCTCAAGTGTGAAGAATGTTTAAGTGAGAAACAAAGACCTGAAGAAAATTAGACCAACCCTGACAGAACTTTAAGAGAATCCTCCAACATCTCAAATTATCAAGTCCATCTTGGATATATTTAACCTCCGCATAGTCTGGGCAGTTCAGGTGGTTGTGGGGATTTGCCCTCATGAGCTCATGCCAGCTTCCTGGTCACCAATGACCTGCTCCAGATACTCTCTCAGCTCCTGAAATGGCCTTCAGGTCAAAGTAAGAAGAGAACCAAATACTGCTTTGAGGCAGCTGAAGACATGCTGGAAACTAAAGATCACCCAGTCATAGACATCACAGACTTTGACATTGATGTCACCGCTGCATAGTGCAATTTTCTGCCCTGTTACTTACTAAATGCAAAGTGCTATTTGTACTCTAATTTCTGTGAACAGGGCAGTTGTAAAGAGTGTGTTCATATAAACCTAAAATGCCTTTTACTAAGCACGACAATGGGGGAATCCAAGGAAGAGGATGTGAGATCTACTGTCATACACTGGTCTCTTCCTATCGCAGAACATGGTAACTGCTCTCAGCCTCACCCTGTGTAGGAGTGACCTTGTTAAATAAACTGCTGATTTACTGAGAAATAACATTATTAAACATACGAAGAAGTAGGAAAATGTGTTCCATCTCCAGGAGAAAAATTGGAACACTGGAACAGTCACAGTCCTACTCCTCCATGTGATACCAAAGAGCCCACCAAACAGGCCTCCTAGATCTGACCCTCCAGTAGAAAAAAGAGGCACTTAAAAAATAAGCATGTTTAAGTAGAAATATTGTTAATCAAAATAAGTACTGTTAACAAGAACAATAAGAAAGTGGCATAGGAGATAAAATAAAAATTCTTCACATAGATATACTCAAGGACATAAAGGACATTAAGCCAAGATCTAAAGGATAAACAAGAGCAGGGCAGCTGGACAAAGGGGAGAACAACCTATAGCAGAAAGTGTAGCATGAGGCAGTCCCTGGCATAGGAAAGAGCCAGGAGGCTTATGAAATTGAAGGCCAGAACTGGGACACTGCAGCAAGCAACTGGGAAAGAAGTGCAGGGTGGTGGAGACACAAGATGTGATGAAGCCTGATAATTCTGAGATACAATTTGGATTTTCTCCTATTATACTGGGATACTACTGGGACAATGGTCCTTGGTGCTAAAATCACCTGGAAATTTTGAAAACCCCTGTACAGTCAGGCCTTATGACTTCTTCACACAATGTCTGTGCATTATCATGCCCTAAGCATGCCTATATATTCTCAGCCTTGAGTGGAACTGTGAAAAATCCTTTTCTGTTATCTTAATTTGATATATATGTGACTAGAAATGAGTGTAACTACCTAGCATGATTGAGATAAAGGATAAACTGAGAGAAGGGAAAAAACATTAGCACCCTGCTATGCCCTAGATAATACTAAGTCAAAAGATAGTATGCCAATGGCAGTTATGAAAACAGCAAAATTATTCTGGAATAAGGTGCTCCTTTGTTAACCCTTACCCCACCTGTACCTCTCTGTAACTAAACATGAAAAGGCTTTCACCTGTTCAACACTAGCATGTTATTATAAATTGTCTGAGTTACTTTCACATCACCAGGACAAAATCCCCAATACCCACAACTTAAAGGGGAAGGTGTTTATTTTGGCTCAAGGTTTTGCCCATGGGCAGCTGGCACCAAAGCAGAAATAAGATGGCCAAGGAGACTGATGAAACAAGAGGTGCTCAACCCACGGCAGCCTAGAGGCAGAGAGAGAGTGGAGAGAACAGATACTTCCTTCCTGGCCGTGACCCCAGTGGCCCACCGTCCACCAGGGCCCCACCTCCTAAGAGCACAACTAGCTATGAATTCATGAGTGGATTCACACACTGAGCAATGTAGGGCGCTGTGATCCAGTCATCTTCCAAACACATGAGATCATGAGCGGACCTTTTGTGTCTACACCATTCTTTAGAGAAAGGATATGTAGGAGCCGGGGAGATGGCTCAGTCGAATAAGCGCTTCGCTGGCAAGCAAAAGGGCCTGAGTACAATGCCCGGTTCTGAAAAAAAAAAAAATAGAAAAAAGATACCTATGTGAGACTGTGGGTCTCAGCGCATCTATTTGTAATGGGTTTATTTCCTCTCACGTAGAAGTTCATTAGAAAAAAGTGTGTGTGTGCATGTGTGGGTGCATGTGCATGTGTGCTTGTGTGTGTGTGTGTGTACAAATGCTTTTGAAAGATGATTATTTTATCTTGCCATTTTTAACAAATTACCCTATTCCCCAAATTGGATTTGGGGAAGGCACCAATAGGAAGAAGGCCAATCATTCAATAAATTATAATTTCTTCTTCTCATTCTAAGTGAATGAGATAAAGAGCAAATAAAGACTCATGTTCAGTATCTCTAGCCTGGTAAAAGATCATAGATTCCTCGGGCTACACACCTTTATGGGTTCTATCTCAAAGGAAAATCATACATTCTCTATTCAAGATGATCCAGATCCCCACTTCCCCAAAGTAAAGACAATATAATTCTAGCAAAGCCATTATTTGTATTTTCATTTGTTTATTTCTTATCAGTGTAAGATGATACCATGTGTGTGCATGCAAAAGATTATATATCTTTAACTAAACTATTGACTTTTTGGTGTGTATATTATATATATATATATATATATATATATATATATATATATATATATGACATTCTAACTCACAAATATTTTTCATAAGCCTACTTTCTGAGAATGACACTCCATCCTATGATATATTATAATTCCTCAAGCCATTTCTATTATAGGAAAGTTAATGTTTCCAATTCTTTCACAATCATAAATAATGTAGCAACAGCTATCCCTTCACATAAATCTTTGCTCACACTTCAGATTGTTTTCTTAGGATAAGTGGCTAGAGAATAAATAATTGGATCAGAGGGATGCAATGTTTTTAAGTTTGTGATTCTCTGTGACAAAGTGCTTTCCAGAAAGTTTGTATCTTTTTCTTCTAATATGGGATAATTATGCTATCCAGACCTAAGAAGATCTGGGTTAAAACCAATTAACAATGAAACCACGGAGCAGTACTTCTCAGCTCAGACAATTTTACCCCAGGAGACTCCTAGCAATGCTTGGAGACAATGTTTGTTGTCACAACTAGTGGGATAAATTTGGTACCTAATAGAGGCCAGGGATGTTGCTAAACATGCTACAATGATATATCAAGAATCACGTAGTGAATTATCCACCACAAAATTATCAGCATTGTCAAGGCCAAGAAACCCTGTGCTAGAGGCATGCCATTAAAATTGAGGCCAAAAACGAGCCTCTTGATCACCCCTTACTAACGTTAAACTCTTGCACTCGCCATTCAAAGCGAGGTAAAATGTAGTAAGATATAGAATTGGGAAAGAGAAAACAAAAATCTTAATATTTCAAAACATCCAACTCTACCTTAAAATAATCAGAATAAACTAAAAAATAAAACAATATGAGTAAGGACTATTAATTTGTTCTTTCCATTTCCCAGTAAAATACTAACCGCTTTTGAGGTCAACCACATATCCACACATAGATATTTACTCTGATATTTATTGAGTAAGGTCCTAAGAATTATTTTACACACTAGAAATACAATAGCATATAAGAAGCAGCATGCTTTAGCTTTTGAGGCTTAATAATTATGTTGAAGCCAGAAAAAAAAAAATAGGCATATAAACAAGTAAGTATACAGTGTGTTAGTTGGTGATACATTCTATGGCAAAAGAAAGCAGAGTATTAAATAAGTTCTTACTTTGGCACAACGAGATCTTACAGGTACTTTTTTCTAGAAAGATTCCAGCATTTATTATGCCCCAGTGAAATTTTGGAGCCATTGAGCAAAACAATGGCATGTTCTTGTTTTCCAAACAGCACTATAAGGACCAGCCAGATAGCTCAGCAGACTAAAGTGCATGCTTAGGCAGAGTGCAGCGGTCAGGGCTCGATCCCCAGCATGCTGTGCCAGGCCTGCTAGTGGGGCGCGCTGAGACGGTGACCGACGCTAAGCCCATAGCATGTGCCTATAATCCCAGCGCTTAAGAGGCTGAAAACAGGAGAATCACTATGAGTCCAATCTGCATAGTGAGACTCTGTAGACCTTGTACTAAATACATTTAAAAAAATCCAAACAGCACTACAGCTAATCACCTCCTAAAGGTGAAAGATAGAAGGATGGAACTAGGTAAGAGACAAACCAGGGGCAAGAGCAGGTATAGATTTGTAGGTCATTGTAGACATTAAGAGAGATAAACCTTCCAGAGAGTTTTTAAGCAAAAGTGTAATAATATGACAGACTCATTAAAAAAAAAAAAAAAAAACTGCCATGGTTATTATATGGAAAACATTCTGTGGAACACAGGAGGCAAACACAGAAAAAAATAAAAGAAAATAGCCTTCAAATGTAGGAGAAAAGTTCTAGCTCCTTTCTCTGTCCTAATCTACATAACTTGCATTTAGATGGTACAGATAAACAAGTGAGAAAATAAAGCTGCTTTTCTTTCTCTGCACCTGTAAATTTTAGTAAAAACAAATTGGCAAATTTCCTCTTTGTTTCATCTTGTCTTCACTGGACCCCATGGAAGCCTTTCTTACCCAGAAAAAATTGAGATGTTCGACCCTGGGACTCTAGGGAAGAGTGGAATCTCATAGCCAGTTTCTCAATGAGATTTTAAAGACAACACTAACCATTCATGAGGATGATTTGTTAGCCCTTCTGAGTAGAGCAATCTATATATGAGGCTTTTTAAAAGACACAAAATCTTGGAAGTTCTCCCTGTTATCATTGGTTACTTTTTCATGAATTCTTTTCAACAGCATTGAGCCCTGCTCATTAACATCTGATCCTAAAGAAAGGAATAGTATTTGCCTCTAGACAGACACCTTGACATGAATCAAAGGTTTGAGGTCTCCGAAACAAGGACAGAAACCAAACCACAAAAGGCTTCATCAATTTTCATTCAAAGAAGATGAAAACACATGGCCAAGCTAAGTATCAGGTTCTTTAATGATTCCTTTCAAGAACTTAAAAAAGATTTTCTCTGGTTTAACAGTTAATTTTGAGAAGTTAAGACCAAATCTATCATTCTTTCATTGTATTACATTACATACTTTGACTTAGTAGTTATCTTTTTCCTGATGGTTGAACTTGGTTAACAGTGATTGGCGTTTTACGGCCAGACATGTACTTATCACAACTTAGGAGTAAAGCATGATGGGAGTATTCATCGGAACAGAGAGCAGATGAAAGAAGAGCCCAACTCTTGAGTTACACACCAGACAAAGGAAGGTACTGAAATAAAAGGCCTGAACTCAAACAAACCCCTGGACTTGAATAGCTATGGTGAGTTGAGCAGTGATGGTGAACCTTTTTGAGCTTTTGATGATATAAGCAGCCCACTGCAGCATGTAGGCCATCGGTTCACCATCACCAGTCTAGGAGAATAGGGTGGCTAAAGGTAGCCAGAAAAACACCCAGTCTTCTATACTTCAGCGTGGAAAATAGATAGAAAAGCTCAGATTTCATGGCATCTAGGTCTCATCTCTCAAAATCTCACATCCTAGTTCAGGTTGTCAACAACACAACTGAAAGGAAACAATAAGGGAGACACTAGGTCATTTAGTTCTTGAAAGAAAAGTGCTTGTAATATATTGTAGTTTCCTTATGATATCTCATAGAATCAAAGATTGTTTTTGTAATGGACAAGTGGACAACTAGCAAGATTTTTTTTTAAGCAAGAAGATTGAAGAGCAGATGATACAGGCATATTTCCATAGCTAGTTCATCTTTAACTTTATATACAGGGATCATTGGTATGCTTGATTTTGACTTGCTAATAAAGCCCAATGGAATTTGTTTGATTCAGGATCTAGTCTTATTGCTCTATTTGGTAAGATTTTATCAAATACAAACTTTCAGGGGATCTCAGGGTTTCTTTCATCCATATTTGAGAGTGGTATGATTTTCTTTTGATGATTTCACTGATGAAATTTACAGAAGAAAAGAGCAATTATAAGACCATAGGAATGATGTTGAATCAATAAGAGAATTATTAGGCAAGGTGATGGAAAGGTGGGTGATAGAATGAGAATAGAATGACAGCACCGCAGAGTCTACACTGGGTTTTATCTGCTCACAAACCAGGTCTGGACCCCCTTCCACCAACAGCTTCTGCTTTGTTCTTTTTTTCTGAACCCTCACTTCTGAATCAGGGCATAAGGTAAGTTATCTTGTCAGAGATGTCTGTGGCCAGCCAGGTGTCCCACATGACAGCACTCATTTGCTGCCTCCTGCTCTTGGTTTTTCTAAACATTCCTGCTTAGTAATGAGGTCATTAAGGCTACTTGTTATGGTATAATCAAGCCCTCTAAAGCCTCACCTAATTTTCTTTGCTAATTTTGTCACCAATGCCTAAAAAGGCCTTCTGTCCACCTTTCCTTTTAGATGTCTTTGCTGTTCTTTACATCCTGCACGAAAAACCCCCTCTGCCACAGGACACCTCTCAGATGCACTCAAGCCTTCCTATGGTCCTTTCCTTCGGATTGATCTTAAAAAGTACATAGTCTTTCTTGCTACCAGCAAGCTATCAGATCTCCCTCTAAGGCCCAGGTTTATTATCTGTGAAATAGTGGTGCCACCTGTTACGTCTTTCACAAACTGTGCTAAAATGAATGATAAGTGTGGAAACACTGTGAAAACTGAAAGCTGCTTTGCAAATCAGACGAGGACATTTATGGGAACTTCTGTGCCTTCTAATCATGACCAGATGACATCTTATTTTAAGTTTTTAAACTCTGAAAATATTACCATGCTTTCCAAATATAAAAAACAATCTACAAAAACAAAACTAATGGTCAAGTATAAGTAGTAAGCATAAGTACAGTTGGAGGATGACTAACAATGCTTTATCTTTTTGAAAAATCGAATTTTTTTCTTTGCCTTTTCAGTTTGTTTTGCATCATGTCTTTGTTGTTGCCCTAAATGTCATGGTTATTTAGGATCTCATTTTATTCCATTTACTAGATTGGGTTTTCTTGAAGCCTCTTCTCCTCTACTGCATAGCCAGTGCTCAATAAATATTTGCCAAGCTAAATTCCTCCACGTGACACTTTACAGCATTGTGTCTCCTGTGTAAGCAGGAGAGCTCCACAAACAGTAGGAAACATAACTGGCTCTGAGCAGTGGCCCCTCAATCACTCAACAGGAAGTTATCAGAAACAAAATATAATTCATAACTTAGGTCATATATTTAAAGAAAGTAGTCCAGACCCTCAAAATCTTTATGGAGTGGTGGGACTGGAAAATGAGAGCCAGAGGAATCAGTAAGTGAAATGTAACTGGGGAAGGGGAGGGAAAGAAAGAAAATTTCCAGTTGCAACATTAGAATTACCAAGTGTCATGCACACCCATAACCCCAGCAATTGGGAGGTTGAAGCAGGAGGATTGCTGTGAGTTGAGGGCCAGCTTGGGCTACAAAGCGAGTTCAAGGCCACCCTGAACTATATAGTGAAACTCTATCCCAAAGAAACAACAACAACAAATACGGTAGAATTATGTTGAAATGCATCTTAGATGATATTTTCCCTAACCCACCCAAACTTCAGCTTTTACCCATGTGCAATAAAAGGTCACAGAGTCAGCATGTGGCACAAGGGGCCCCTCACCTGATTCTCAGGGCTCGGCCTTTGTTCTCTATCTTGCTCCTCATTTCCGAAATATAAGTTATGACTCAGAGCTGTTTTGTGGTTAGATTCTGTTCTGGGAATCCATGGCATTTTGCTTTCCAGAGGGATACACATGAAAATTTTCAGTGCCCTAATTTCTCCCTCATTTCTTTCACTTCTTTCAATTTCCTTTCGCCTCTGGTCCTTCCACCATCTGTATTTTATGCTTTGTCTCTCCAATACGGTCCCTTTATAGTTTTCTCTAGGCTGCCCAGGCTTTTAACGAAATGCATTCTCCTGAGGGCTCCAGGCTCCAGGGACTCATATTCATCTGCTAGTTTTTTCAGAGCTACTCTGACATGGATAAATGAATTTAGTTTTAAAAAAACAAACATAAAATTGGAATCACCTTCCAACCAAAGCATTACATTGCAGAAATACTTTATGGCACCCTCTTTCAACTTCATATTTACATACATGCTTTGATTTTCCACTGGAAGCAGAAATTTCTGAGTGTGGTAGTTACACAGTGTAATAGTTGCTGTGAAAGGGAACTCCACTGCTTTCTTGCTGTGGACTTGGAAGAAAACACTTCACCTGCTTTAAAATGGGACTGACAATGAAATACTCCAGGAAAAAAACCCTGAGATTGATGCCAGGTCATTTCAAACTTCCCTGCCTCCCTAATAATTGTTTTCCTTCTGCCCCAAAATAAACTGCTGTACTTGTTCCTTGATTCTTGCCTCACCATCTGTTCATGCTGTAAAGGGAGCCTGGAATTAACAAGACACCCTGGAGCAGGGCTGGTGGCACACCCGTAATTACACCTGCAATCCAGCACTGGAAGTCTGAGGCAGGAAGATTGCAAGTTGGGTAATTTAGGAGCTTAGTGAGACGCTGTCTCAAAATAATAGTGATAGTAATAATAATAACAACAACAACAAAAATAATTTTTAAAGGCTTAGTATGTAGGCCTGGGTTCAATTCCTAGTACCACATGAAAAGGGGAAAGAGAGACACTTTGGAGACACTCTTTGTTCAGACAGCAAGAGCATCAACGTTCTTCTCTAGTTTTCTCAGGGCAGGGAACACAGCCACTGAGGAGCTGAATCCTGTGTGGTCTTTCGGGGGAGCCACACGCAGCTGCAAAGGCGTTGCCTGGCAGGTCTCCAAGGGCAAGCTAGAGGAGGTCATGGCCCAGAATGCAGTGCTTTCTTGTGTGCTCTTCCTCCCTCACCCCCAACCCCTCTTCAAAGGCTTCACAAGGGAGCTCTCCATTAAGGCCTTTCTCAAGAACCTCTGCCAAGATCACCTTGTCTTGTGGAGCTTTAAGACACTTTTCTGACTCAATGTTCCATTTTTTTCAACCCCTCCCCTCCCTGCCTTTCTCACTGAGCTGCCTGGTCCACAATCCAGCGGGAGATTCTTGGTCACAATCCCTGGATCTGTGCTTGTCTGACCTTCAACAATCCATGCTGCACACATGGTACACAGGGTCTGGAGCTTTTTGCAGCTTTGCACCCATTCACACTACTGCAGTAAATGCTTGACTGTGACCTTCATCATGGCTTGTTACTTCAATTAATCACCTCAATACCTGGCAACTCAGTGCTTCCTCACTTGATGCCTGATGATGATCAGTGACCCAGAGAAAGGTCATAAGGGAACCTTCTGGGCTCCAGTACTTGCAGGCCTCTTTTTATTCAGAGCTGGTCACCACAGACTACTCTGCATGAACACTTGGCCTTCAGGAGAAAAAAAGAAACAGCCACTGCTCCAAGCCCACCAGGACTGGTCATTGTGGCCCTGCTCATGACACTCAGGTGCAAAGGGCCACCAGAACCCAAAGAGGAGATGAAAGAGGAGTGGACTCTTGACACCTGGACCAGTACTCCAAGATTAAATAAGACTCAACAGGTCTTGGGAGAGAGCTGAAATCTAGAAAAGCTACATTCCAAGTATCTTGGGATCCAGGTAGAAAGCACGCTTTGGAGACCAATGCCTGGGCAAGCAAGAGTCAGGAGTCCTTGAAGCTTAAGCTGACACTGAGGCTAAGATTTTCCTGAGAATTGGGAACACCCCTGAAGTAGGCATATATATATATATCAGATGGTCCAGAATCTATGTTCAAGACTGAGATGGTGCTAATGAGCTAACACATTTTCCCATATGTGGACATGTTTGCAAGCATGCATATGAGCATGAGTGCGTGTGCGTGTGTGTGTGCATGTGTGTGTGTGTGTGTGTGTTTTCTGTCTGTTCTCATGACCAAGTCCTGCATGAAAATTCTGCTCTTTCTAAAAGCAGTGCTCTTTCCATTCTGTACACTGCTTTCCAGGTAATGCAGCAACTTTATGGAAGTTTAGGACACATATAGTTCAGTCCAATTAACTATAAACCCAAGAATTTTGGCCTTATGCCCCCCTTACTCCCTCCCACCTCCTTCCTTCCCTCATTATTTATTTAACTTTTTTCCTTAAAACAAAAAGTAATATATATCTTCATTACACAGATTCAACAGAAGGCAAGAACAACATAGTAAAATTATTGATAATGCACAGAAAAACACTGGGGTCACCTCTGAGAAATTATTTTCAGTATTTTCTTTTTTCTATAAAATTCAGGTCACTATATGTACCTAAAATTATAATCTGCTATATCTGTCAGAGTGTCACCAAGAACACAAAGTTGCCTTAAATTAAGATAAATTAAGAATGGTTTAATGAGGAGGTATTTGCATAGATGTGAGCAAGGTATAGAAAACCACAGGGAACAGTGCAGAGCCTGAGACCAATTACAGCAAGAAGCTGCTACCCTTGAGCCTAAAGCCAAAGGCTGTAAGAGGATTAGCAGAACCCATGGGCTCGGAGGGCTGATTGAAGAGCAGCTCCAGAGAGTGGCTCCTGAGAAGAGCTTAGATATTTCAATCCTGAAACAGAACAATCCTTTGGCAATCACATAAGGAGGCAATTAGTGGGAATGAGCCCCCAGCTCTCTTTTCCCTCTCCCTCCTCCAATTTCTCACCAACCCCTAGAGATGACTCCAGTGGAAACCCAGAGGACAAGGGAGATAGTTGTGCAGGCCAAAGGGTAGCATGGTTTTCTGCAAAAGAAGAAGGAACAGTTCGGGCTTCCAGGCTACTTTGCCTTTGTCACACATCCTCAGATCTGCAGGTGTAGCATGGAAATAGCCAGAGATAATAAATTAAAAGGATTTGATTGGATTTTACACTATGAGCCATGTTTGGCCTGTAAGTTATAGTTTGCTAACCTCTACTATAGGCCAGGTCAGTCTTTCAGCCACAGAGCAAGGCACAAAACAGAGAAAATGGCTCTAGAATGCTTATAGAAAGCTACTCATGGGCCAGCCAGATAGCTCAGCAGGCTAAAGCACCTGCTTAGGCAGACACAGGCATTGGGCTTCAATCCCTGGGGGTGCCATGCTGGCCTCACTCCCAGGGCACATTGAGATAGCAAAGGAGACTGGGTTTGGTGGTGCAAGCCTGAAATCCCAGCTCTTGGGAGGCTGAAAACAGGAGGATCAGTAGAGTCTGATCTACATCGTGAGACTCTCTAGACCCTGTTCTAAACACAAAATAAATAAATAAAATAAGATAGAATAGAAAGAAAAGTTACCCAGTACTTTGCTTTCCTGGTTTATCATATTACAAACATTTACTATGTTCAAATCTTTGTTAACTTTGTAATAAGAAAGCTTCTCATGGTGGTGCACACCTGTAATCCCAGCGCTCAGGAGGCTAAGGAAGGAGGATCAGCACAGGTTTTAAGACAGCCTGGGTTACAAAGGGAGTTCATGACCAACCTCTGAACTGGTTAGTAAGACCTTGTCTCAAACAAAAAAGTACTTTATAATAAGGTAACTTATTTGGAAACAGGAATGAATAGGTCAGTAAACATTATAGAAGTAGTATCTATATATTGCTACGTGCAAAGACAGACAGACAGACAGACAGACAGACAGACAGACAGACAGACAGACAGATAGATAGATAGATAGATAGATAGACAGATGATAGACAGATCCCACTCTTACATCCGGGGAATATGTTACAAGACCACTAGTAGATACCTAAAACCTCCAATAGTACTAAGCATTATATATGCTATGATCTTTCCTATGCATCCATGCCCATGGAAAACATTCATGTTTTTACTTAAAAGAAGCATTTTATGACTTTTATTTGGCTTATCTGAATTCCAACATCATTACTCTTGCCTTTGTGGCCACTATTAAGTAAAAAAGGAGTAATTTGAATGAAGCACAGTAATGTTGGGACCATCTCATAAATGCAGACAACTACTGAGTAAATAATGGGTGTGTAACATATACATCACAGATACACTAGATAAAGGGCTGAGCAACAGATCTGAAGTGCAAGATTTCATGATACTACTCAGATCAATACCTAATTGGGAATTATGAAGAGTTTATTTTTGAAATTTTTTCTTCAGTGTTCTTAGGCCACAGGTAACACAGAGTAACTGAAACCATGAAAAGCAAAGCCATGAGTAAGGGAAAACTACTATAGATAAAACTGATCCTGTTTTTATTTTACTTGTTATATATACCCCCATAATGTTGTGAAAAGGTTTTAAAGACGTTAATGTGTGAAACGTGTGAAATTAAATATAAAATAAGCAAATTATAAATTTATAGAAGTTTACCCTGTAGATACTGATGCAGAATTTCCAAGAGACTGGATTTTCAGGCGGACTTCGATGGTGCACCAGCCCCTCCATTGGAAATGCTCGAAACAGACTGAGCCACAAACCAAGGAGAGAGTCCCCCTTTAAAAATTTATAGCATCAAGCAAGTAGAGATAGAGAAGTGAAACAAAGGCCGTTAGTCATCCCACCACCTCACCCTATCTTAGCCTTGAAAACTCCCCCTGTGCATGCAAGATGTTAGAATACTGCAGGGCTTGTTTACAGCCCCACTTGTTCGCTTTGTCTACAATGGTGCCCTCCAAGGGAAGAGACTCCTAAAGGGAACTGCGTGAAGTGTCTCCTTTAGCAGTGAGAAAAGCACAGGTCTGTGGTGCGAAAGTGCAGGCCTGCATCTGCATTGCTGAGGGAGGAGGGGGCTGCCCTAGAAATTGCTTGCCTGGAGTTGGGAAGATTTTACAGAGGGAGAGAAAGGCTAAGCTTCTTTCCAAGTTCTGCTTTAATACAATCATTTATTACACAAGACTTTATGTAGTCAGTAAGTTGTAATGTAATTAAAAAGAAATAAATGAGTTTGTGGAAATTTATCCTGTAGATATAGGCATGCATGTGTACAAGAACATATAGAAAGAATATTTATTTCAACATGGCTCTTACTGGCAAAACACAAAATGGTAATTACTTAAATCAGTTGCAATATGATTCAATAAATTTAAGCACATGCACACAGAGTATACTTTTTCAGCCAATATAAAACATGAGAAGATTTATATGATCAGAAGAGAAACCAGAGTATATTGTAAAGATTGTATAGGAACTCAGGTAAACAATTGCTGCGATGTGGTGTTAAACTTTTTAAGTCGCAAAAATTTCTAAAGATATACTGTTCTTTATATATTGTAAGCATATATATTATAAAGATATTTTGTACATATATATGTGTACATTATGTATAGATTTTAAGGCATCAGTGATATACAGATAGACAAAAAATTGGGATGAGTAGTTGTTCCCGAGAAGGGGAACTGAAGGAGTAAGGAATTAAGAAACAATACTTTTAACTTTAAGTTATCTTGTACATTTCAAATTTCGTGCCATACACTTCTGTTAACTATTAGAACTAACTCATCCATTTATTTAAATCTTTTAAATGGTTAAAAAAAAGGATCATATGGTGGTGCATATGTAGTATATATATATAGCAGGCTACAACCTCTGAATTGCATTAACTCTCCTGCTCACTTTCCAGTCTGAGGGCCTGGAACATGCACGCTTTCCAGAGCATCATGCTAATCCCCTACACTGATATTGTCTTGTCAATTGAACCTGGAAAATAAAAAGTATTTTCTACTCAGGAAGAGGCTTGTGAGTTACAGGCATACCTAATGACAAAACAGAAGTCCCACTGAGCCAGTAGCCTATGTGTAAAGTGATGTCCCTGGGGGTGTAATCCTCTGGAGAATAGCGATACATTTTAACATTGAACTATAAATTGCTGCTCCACATAACTCACCACTAAGAAGGTCCAATGATTACTGGACTTCTTTGAATTTTGAAAGCAATAAACATCATGCTCCATTTATCAAATGGAGAAAAAGATTAACAATATTTATTGGGGCCCTAAACAAGAGAAGGCTATCTAACCAGTCCAGACTACAATGTAAAGTGAATTGTTATCTTGTCTTTATGTTGTAAGAGTTACAGTACTATCCATAGCGCTATAAAAAAGGGGATAATTAATAAAACTTTTCTTACCATCAAACAGGAAAATAGAAGGGAAGCCTAACAGAATGCAGAATAATACCAGATCTTTATTTTTGGCTGATTACCCTGACTCTGATAAACAGTTTTTGTGTACCATTATGTCCTAGTACACCTGATCAGGAAATATCAAGTGCTTGCCTGGTCTGAGCTTCCTATCACCTTCTGACCCAAAGATCATAAAGCTGGTTGATCACACGCAGAAACAATCTGTCTTCAAACTATATCCAAGATCCAGCTCAACCAGGTTCTAAATGCACAAGTTGCGTTGGCTGATACTGTCAGAGCAGCATTCGTCCTGCGTTGTTATTTATCCCTCCACTCCTGCCTGCAGCCTCGGGAGTTCCTTGGGACAGTTTGACTGAGGAAGGCAACACTCAGGTCTTGTGTACAGATGACATGTACAACATTCTGGCACAAAACACAAGAAAATATTTCTAACTCACTTGAAAGCATTTGTGAAAAAAATACTAAAGAACCCTGCCCTGGGAAAAACCTTAAGTGAAACATTTCATTATTCATTTTACCAAGTACAGATGGTGGAAAGAATGGCTCTTCCCTGATTTGGGGGCAACGGTTAATGGTTTATGACTCAAGAATTGGAAAACAACAACCTTAGAACTATGTTGAGACTTGAAGGGATATTAGTATACTTGTCCCAGAAAACACTGTAAACACAGAATCAAAACTATGAATTGGAGGGATGTCAATGAGAATGGTGGATTAAGTACTCTAAAGATCTACTCCATAAAAGCAATAAATAATATTGACAATTCTAAAAATCAATTTTTTTTAAACTCTAAACATTAACCTTAGACTTTAATAATCCAAGGAGGATTACTTGAGAGAAAAAAAAAAACTGGTTCTCAGTAAAAAAAAAAAAAAAAACAGCCAAGCTTGTGGTGTCTTAACTTTCTCTCTTCCCATGCACTATCTCAAATAAAATCTCAGTAGGTCCTCAGGAGCCTTGAAAGTCACCAGACAGCAATGATGGTGAGAACTAGCAGTGTGGCAGCCACTGAACCAGACCAGCACTGGAGCTCCCCAAAATCACCACTCCCATAAAGTCATTATTCATCCTTGCCAGCACTTCCCTGGGAACTCTCACTACCAGGTCTTTGTGTGACCCAATTGCTCAACTTGAGCAATTCTTTCCCCCAGAGATATTCGTCAAAAACAACCATCAGTGATTGTTTCATCTCACAGCTGCCTGAGATAAAAATAATAATAACAACAATAATAATAATAATAGTGGTGCAGAGGAAAAGGTGACAAAGAAACTTCAAAAGTTAAATCTGAAGAGCTTTGGGAAGCTGTGACATAGTTATGGGAACCTAGAAGACTGCTCATGTGTGGAGGGCTGTGCACAGCCCAGGGCTTCACACACACAGCTGGAAAAACCCAGGCAAGGCCTCAGGTGTTCGCTCCTGGCTTACCTTGAAGCTTTGCAGAACCATGAAGTGTAAGCTAATTTAAACAGTCAGCCTGAAGTTTAACACACCCAATATTCATGTAGAATTTTTCTGCCAAGGCCAGAAGACTTACTGGTTCAAAGCATTGACAGAAGCCTCTACATAATCATTAGCTAAACTCTAAACTCAGTGAGCAGAGATTTCAGGGACCACACAGAACAAAGAGCACAGACTTTGCCAAGTAAGTTCAGGAAAGTCAGTAAATAAACAAATAGTATCGTAGCCACAATGAACAGCAGCAATTACAAATCCTAAGGAAGAAAGGGATGTGACTTCCAAAGTTGCCAAACAATATTTAAAATGTCCATTTTCGAGTAGAACAAAATCATGAGCTATGTAAGAAAACAAGAAAGTATTTTGCATGAGAAAATAATTTCAATTAGAAACTATCTCTGAGGAATCTCAGACCTTGCACTTTCAAAGCCAAAGACTTTACATAACCTTTTTTTGTTTTGTGTTATTTCATTCATTTGAGATATGATTTCACTATTTAGTTCATGCTGGCCTTGACTCACTATGTAGCCCAGGCTGGTCTCAAGCTCAGAGTGATCTGCCTCCAGGCCTCCAGAGTGCTAGTATTACAGTTGTGCCCAGGAATTACAGTTGTGCCCAGGAATTACAGTTATGCCCAGGAATTATAGTTGTGCCCAGGGATTACAGATATGTCCAGAGATTATAGGCATACCCAGGGATTATAGGTATGTCCAGCTTCTACTGTTTAGTATGTTTTCTAAAATATGCTCGAAGAACTAAAGGAAACCATATGTGAACTAAAAGAAAATATGAATATGATGTCTTAACAGAGAACAGTGACAAAATTATACAAAAGAAAATTTGAGAGATAAAAAGTATAACTGAAATTAATATTTTACTTGAAATATCTCAACAGCAGGTTTGAACTGGTAGAAGAAACAGGTTAAAGATAGGTCAACAGAAATTACCTAATCTGAGAAACAAAATTTAAAAGGTATTTAAAGAAAAAGGAACTAAACTTCAGAGATCTGTGAGACACTATCAGACATACCAGTTGGAATACAAGAGTGTCCCAGGATGAAAAGAGGCAGAAAGAATACTTGAAGAAGTTGCAGAATCCCTTTGTTTTAACATGTTCCCCACTGCCTACAGCTAGCATGGTAGAATACTGACGCTAGAGATCAGTAACCTAAGAAGGAATGAGAACTCACAACTTTGCGAAGTTGTACCAAATAGTTATAGCACACATGTCGTCTCTTAATTTTCACAAAAATCCCCTGGGGCAGGTGGTATTTTTCCTACTCTGAAAATAAGCAAATCATCTCAGAGAATTTCTGTAGTTGCTTAAAAGCATATGACTAAATGACAAAACTGGAATTTGAACTCAATTTTGCATGACTTCTTTCCATATCAAAATAATTACTCACAAAGTAAGTAAGGTATAAATTAACATTTAACTCTGAAACAAAATATTTAAAATTATTAATTTATGCAAATAATACAGGATACCCTCTAATTTTAAAAAAATTCATCTAACATAGAGCAAAAGTTCTATTACAACAAAACTCTTACCTTTACAGAGGCAGCCCTTATAATTTGTTCAGTGACTATTACACTGATTATTTTTACATACGGATATGTATAAGTAAATGTAAAAGATAAACCTTAGAGTTAATATTGTAACTTAAGAGTTTTTAACTGTATATTATATATCTGTTCTTACCAATTCTTACATATTTTACATATTCATTTTACTGCTATGTAATATGCCATAGAATAAAAACCACTCCAAATTAATGTAGGCAGTTTCCTATTTTAACTGCTACTGGTAACATTAATTATTAATAATCGTATGCATTGTGTTTCTTTTTAACCTTAGCTAGATTGCTGAAAAATACCTACAAATGAAATGGCTGCTTAAAAGATATGCATAATTATTATTATGTAAATTCTTCCATATTGTGTTCAAAAATGTTCTACACTACTATACTTGAACCAACATGGTTGTATATATTTTTCCCTTACTTTTAAAACTTTAATTTAAAAAATTAAAGGATTGATGACATCTAGTCAGATGAGAGACAGGGGGTCGGGGGAGGGAGACGGAGAGAAAGAGAGAGAGAGGCAGGAGAAACAGGCAGTGAGCTCTCCAGCCCCTTTCCTCCTTTCCCCCTGGTTTTCTTAGTACTTGATAAAGTGGTGCATATTTATCAGGTGGTGTAATTTCTTAAACTTTTAAATGTACTTACTCAGGGTTTTAATTTTTTTCTATTATGTCCTAAGTATTTTCAACATATTAGTGAAATACTTTTTAAACTTCATTATATTTCTTTAAACATAGAAGATTTTATGTATAACGCAGTCAAATTTACTGGTATTTTCCTTTGACTCTTCTAGATTTCCATCGAGTTTTTTCTTACTAACAGAAAATTAATAGAATTAGTTTTTTATCTGCATTGGATTATTATAGTTTACACTTGTCAATTTAATGTATTTATTATTAATTGTTATCATGGTTGCAGTATAAGCTGGAAAGATAGCTTTTATTTTCCATATGAATAAGAAAATGTGCTCACCTACATTTCGGTACTGCCCCAACATCAAACACTGTCACTTTATATAGACTCCTATGATATTGGGGCCCAGTTTAATTTTCACATGAAAAGGCCTTGGTATCCATTCTAAAGTCCCATGTTTGAAACTAAAAGTTTCCTTCCTGTTAGATTTACTTTCTCATTTTATGTTTAGCCATAGGTCCCAATGTAGATTTCCAAAAGCTACAAAAGTAAATGATAATATAATAACATTTTATAACAGGCCAATAGTCAGGATTGCATCAGCAGGTTCCATCAGGATTTCTTCCATCAGAATGAAAGCAGCTGCTTCCAGACTGCACAGTTTTGTAGCAGAACCCAAATCCTTCATGTGCCTCTGTGTTAAAGAATCCCAAAAGCTGACTGTATTATATAGCATTGGTCAAACATCCAAAACTTTAGAAAAAAGAAACAGACTCTCTACCAAAGAAATTATCATATCTATGATGGCATTCCATGAAACCAATATTTAGGCTTACTTTTGCTATTTTTTTTTCAGTACTGGGGATTAAACTCAGGACCCTGTGCTTGCCAGGCAAGTGCTTATTCTACTGAGCTATCTCCCCGGGCCTGCATCTCTAATAATAATCAATGCTCTATGCCCATCATCCAAGGGCTGCATTGAGTGTCAGCCTCTGTTAAAGACAACACATGGATATTTTTTATGATCAGCCATTTATAGTTCATGCAACAAGTATCCTGCTAAGGAAAGGCATAGACCTATGAGACCTCTTCGACTCCATTTAGTGGTTAAGCCTTGATGGTATCAAATTGACCAGCTTTGGAACACCCCAGGAGATTAGTAAAGCACACTAGTGTGCCTGAGTGAGTCATGAGACATGAATTTGGCACCTGTACTGGTCCATCTCTCTTCTAGTACTAGTTTTTTTTGTTTGCTTCCCAACCATCACAAACTAAATGCCTTAGCCATGTTGCTTTGCTGTGAATGTTTCTGCGCTGGAGCCACCAAGCATAAATTCAATCCCATAAAGCCATACTCAAATTAAACCTCTTCTTCTGTAAATTATGGGTGGTTGGGGTTTTGTCCTAGTACCGGAAAGCAAACTATACTGAAAATTAGAACCAAACAAGTATGGTCATTGCTGTGACTACACTTGACCTTGATTCAGAAGCCTTTAAAACTGGTTTGCAGGAGTTTGGAAAGGTTTAGAGATGCAACCGTAGAGAAGCCTTAGAAGGCTGTAAGCAGAGTTTGATGGATGACTTTGTCCAAGTTAAAATGACCAAAATGGGATACAAACATAGATAGGAAAGGCCGGATTCCGAGGTTTCTGTTGAGAATGGGTTTTCTCTTGGGAGCTGTACTCTGGTGAAAAATGTGTGTACACTTCAGCCAAGTCTTAAGAATTTGCAAAAGGCTGAATATAAGGGCTTTAAAATAATTGATCTGGTGGAGGAAATTTGAAGGGAACCCAATATTCTGTACTGCTGCTGGTTTCTTTCAGTCAAATTTGTAGTGAGACTCAGGTTCAAGAAGCAAATAAGAAATTTTTTACAAACTTAATTGTGGGCCCAGAAGGAACCATGTGTAAATTTGAGGACAAAGGAAGAGTGGCTGATTACTAGTCATCAACATTAAATACTCTGTGTCAGGAAAATAGGAAAGATACCTTAAGGACATCTTAGAAGCTGACCAAACCTCCCCATCATAGGCTTAAGGGTGTGAAAAGGAAAACTCTCTTGAAAGACTTTACTTTGAGAAGACAGCCACAAGGTACAGTGCTCATTCAGAGTCACCTAAAGAAATGTTTCCTTCAGTTCAGCCATCTAGGCACGCAGAAACTGCTGCAGCATGGTCCAAGGGGCATAGCTACTGCCCAAACTGGTAGCAGACCTGGGTATTGTCCACACCATACTGCTTTTACTGGCATGAAGAATGGAAAAGTTGTGGCATGAGAAAGCTTCCACTAGATTTCAAAGAAAGCCTGGGATACCATGGAAGGATAATCACCCAATGGAGCAATGTGTGAGGCTGTAGGAATGAAGCTAATGGTAAATGGGGACTCCAGGAAGTCAGAGGTGCTAGGAATATGGTATATCTGTGACAGAATTCTTCAAACAAAATGTGAGCCTGAGAGAGCCCATGTGGACAGCAACTAGCAAAACCACAGGGGCGGGTCTGCTCATCCCCTCTAAAACTCACATCACATCACCATGTGACCCAGGTGCCAGACATGGAGCTACAGGACTTACTGTTTTCTCTGCTGGGTTTTGGTCTTATACTGGTATGTTCTTTCTCTGTCTCCCTACTCCTCTGTTCTCTGCTTTTTTTTTTCAGAACTAGGGATTGAACTCAGATCCTTGTGCTTTCCAGGAAAGCACTTCTTCTACTGAGCCATCTCCCCTAAGGATTTTTATTTTTTATTATTATTTTTTTTTTTTTAGTGGAACTTGGGATTGAACTCAGGCCCTTGCGTTTGCCAAGCAAGCATTTATTCTACTGAGCCATCTCCCAGTCCCTCCTCTGTTCTGAAATGGAAATATTTACCATGTGCCATTGTACTTGGGATTATGTAACTTGCTGCTGCTGCTGCTCATAATGGTTTGGTGTGTTATGGTATGGTGTGCCATTTTCGTCTTTAGTATCTTCATGACTGTTCATGGATGACCCTGAAGCCTGAAACCAAGGTCCTAGTGACAGCATATGTCCAGGCCTTTATATTCCCTTCTGTCTCATCTTTCCACAAGATATAAGGACACAAATGTTTTGTGTCCTATTTCCAGCAGAAGTTTCAGCTGAAATTTCAGCTCTTGAGCCTGTTCGTAAACTGACTCATTATTTCCTATTGAGTAGGATGAAAACTATCTGTTGCCTTGGTGCCCTCTTTGCATTTGCTTGCCTATTGCTTTTCTGGCCCACATATTTATCATTCTTATTCTAAATTGTGTCTTAGGCACTTCTGAGCATCAAAATCAAGAAATGAACAGTTTCCCAAAGAATATAATTTTTATATAAGTCTTTTCTATATTCACTTCCTTAAGTGGTTTAATTCTACTCAGAGGGCATTACCTCAGATCGGTATCCAACTCAGGAGTGATTTCAGTTTATTTTCTTCTTTCCTAGTTCTTTCAAAGTATGTTATATTTATCTTATATCTGTGGAAGATTTTAATTCCATAAATTTCACTGGAAGTTACCCTCAAAGCCCAGGTAACTCCTGCTTCCCCATCTATGATAAATGCCATCATTTTCCAACTCACAACTTGATCCTGTTAGTATTTTATCCTGGCTTTGTCAGCTTCCTTGTTGCCATCTATCCAAATTCAGTAGATAGCTGCCTTGATCCTCAAGGGCTACTTGCCCAATATCTCTGATTAGGAAATATCTAGCTATAGTTTTATAGAGACATTCCTCAATGGTCTCCTAAATTCAGAGAGCCTCACTGGGGTCATTCCCATGTCCTTCTTGAGATCAGTTATCCTTTTTTGGTCTTAGATCCTTTGTATAACAATTCCTTTGTTATATAGGAATGGTATGCCTCTACAGCTGCTTCTCAGATACAGTCTACTCTGGCCTTCAAGATCTTTTCTTCTTTTATATCTGTTTGAAGTATATGTTAAGACTTCAATTGTTTTTGTAAAGAAGTATTTCCGATCTGTCTCTTAACCAACTGTCTTCCTTTATTTTTCTATCTTTCTTCCACTTCTTCCTATTTTAATAGCAAGATAAACATATAATTTAATTAAATTCAATTTCTTAATTTGCTGAGCAAAACTGATCACTGATCACTAAACGAAGTATTATGGCTTCTTTAGTTACTTAGTTACAGGATGTCTCAGTTAATTTTTTCTAATACTCAACACAAAAAGTGAAAAGGGAAAGATTTATTCAGCTCACAGTTTATAGAGCTTTCAGCTACAAATAGCTGGTCCCAAGGTGGGGTAATGCAGCACAGGGGCAACAGCCTATGGTGGTGGAGAACAGCAAAAGCATGAAGAGCAAAAGATGGTAAACAAGCTTATTTCTGCCCCCTCTATTTGTAGGTTTTGAAAATTGTGTCCAAGGAATGAAAAAGCTGACATATATCCATTCTTGATAACTAAGTCTACAAATGAACAATGGAGAATTATAGATCCACAACTTCTGCAACCATCAACCCAAAAAGGGAAGCCTGCTGGTCTTCTGCGCTCCAGTCACTATGTCCCATACACAACTGCCTAAGGTGTTCTAGCTCTGCGCTTCTAGCTCACATCTCTAAATCTTTCCAAACTCTTGCTACAAGCATTCCAAATGGCTCCTGAACCATGTGGTCAGGTATAGTCACAGAATTGACCCCACTTCTGTTACCAAACTCTGTGGTGGTTACTTTTCTCTCATTGCTGAGACAAAATACCTGGCACCAAAAGTTAAAAGAAGTAAAGGTTTAAGCAGCTCACCATTTGTAGGTATTTCAGGCTCTAATCAATTGGCTCCAAGGTAAGACAACATAGCAGAGGGGCAATAGTTCATGACAATGGAAGATACCCAAAAGAAACAAAAGCAAAATTGAAGAACAAATCTCTTAGTACCCTTTATTTTATCCAGAGTTCTTGGATAGGGCAAAGCTGTTCCAGTCATTGGACTGATCTAGCAATCACTCACCTTTAGTCCCAGTAATAGACAATCACAAAGCCTAGATTTAGTCACCTATGAAAAGCCCATGACCACAAAAGGCCTTGGGGGAGACATCTGGACACAAACCATAATAGGCCTTTGTAATTTTTTTCTTATCTTTTTTTCAACTCCAAAATATGTCCCATTCTTATTTAATCAAAGCTCTAATCCAAATTTATGGTTTTCAGTGAGACAGATGACCCTTCTCCATGTGACACTAAGGCCTAGGTTTCTGAAATATAAACCAAGATTCAACATCCATGTAATTAACAAAACAAACCTCTTATATAAATTCTTGCTTCTGACAATACCTAGAAAAGAAACAGAAAGAGGTGGCTTGATTCCAACTGAGGCTCATGCTATGTATCTTCAAATACATTCCAGACTTATGAAAAAAGGACTTCAGAGTTTAGTTCCAGTTATCTGAGTACTGTCTATGCAGTCCTAGCTGTTCCCATCTTTGGAATGCAGTCTTGTTCTGTCTCCTATCCTGTACATCTCACCTTGCTTGTTCTGTACTCACTTTCCACTGATCTGATTGTTCCAAACCAGTATTGTTGGTTTCCCAAACATGAAGGGAAACTAGACACCCACTCTAGTGCCATTCATACAGTGGCACCTGAGCATTCCTGCACTGGCTGTGGGCAGGCTCTGAGCTTCTCCCACCATGCTGGCTCTAGATTCCAATTCAACTGTGAAGTGATATGGTGCAATAATAGGCATACTCCTACTAAAATTTAACTGTTATTATGACTAGTATAATTATTTCCATATGTTAGTTATAAAATTGAGTTTAAGAAGTGATTATTTTGCTCTATGTTGTTTTATTTATTATGCAGTATTATGGCTTCTATTTACAATAAAATGAAGCGCCATGAGGATAAGAATTACATCAAGGCATAGGTGTTCATTAAGCATGTGCTGAAGAAGTAATTCGTTTACAGCAGAGACTACAGACAGAATTCAGGTTCAAATCTAGATGCCACCATTTACTAGCCATATGAGCTGAACCTCTCTATACTTCAGTTTTCTTTTCTGTAAAATGGGGGTGATGCTAATGGGCACAGCTGTGATGTGGAGTCAAGAAAGCCAATCCATATAATGAGCTTGATGCATAGTTCCCAACCCAGAAAGAGGGCTGAATTAATGATGATCATTATCTTTCCAACTGAATAATGAAAAACTTCTCCTGAATATCTCACAAGAGCATTTCAGCCTTCAAATGTCCAAAGTTGTTTTGAGTATCAACCATCCACACATTTTCCAAAGCTACAAAGTAAGGAATTCTCTTCATTTGCTATCTATGCACCAATGACAGGCACACAAAACATGAAGATAAACTGCTATAATTCATGTCTTAAGCAATTGCCATTTCTCAGCCCCACAGGTCAAGTCAATCTTTCATGTCTCCTATTATGTGGATCAGTATAGTAAAGCTATCTCACATACAGCCCTTGTCACATTGAATAGATGTTGACTAACTGGTATGCAGCCCCCTAGAAGACAAGCTTCCACACTGATTCCTCTTTAAGGATACCAGCATACTGCCAACTCTGTCCAGGCTCCAATAATTATTCTCTGAAAATAATGCTAAAACAACAAAGACTCTATAGTAGAAACTGCAAGGAAATCAGCCCAACTTCCATATCTGACTTCATTGCTCCATGTCTACCTCTACTTTTGAAGCTACAAAAGCCAAATACTATATTTCTTAGACTCTTTCTGTGGTTAGGGGTGCCCAAGTGAGATACTTGTGTCTGACCAAGCAAAAAGTAGAAAATCATTGGTCATACCTCTTCCTTTTTGCTATAGTTTATATCTAAGATGCTACCTCCCACCAAGTCTTCTGTGTTAAGAGGTTGTGTTTTTGAAGGTGAGTGGATCACAGGAGAGCTATGCATATCATGATTAATGTATTGATGAGTTCTTAGCTGAATGTACCAGCAGGGAGTGTGGCCTGGTTTTTCATTTTACTTCCAGCCACTGTA
>PVKA01002816.1:0-44306 GCA_004027165.1 Ctenomys sociabilis
TATACTGGGCGCCTCCTCTCCTCACCCCAGAATTTATCACCATCTCCTGTCAGGCTTAAAAGGCTCCCAGGAAAACCTAAGAGACCCGAAGTTCTTTTTCAAGTTGCTGCTTCCCCTCCAAGCCCACACAGGTCAACAGGAGCAATAACCACACTGGTCTGTGCTAAACACATGAGGGGAGAAACAGCCTCCCACCTCCTCCCCTCTAGGCACAATGACTTTGAGGGCCCAAGAGTAGAAAGCCACCCCAAGGTTACCTAGCTTCTTTGTTCTTCATCACCCTATTTAGGGACCTAGGTTTCCTAAGAGGGGAAAGAAATGAATCTACCATTTAATCTTTCATTAGTTTAATTTATCCTACAGGAATTTCTTCAAAACACCTGCTTGAGGCGTCTAGCTCCTCATCCATTGAAAAACAAGTACACTCTTAAAGGATATTAAATGTGCATGAACAAAGGGATTTAAGGAAGGGCTGGACCACAGGTATGAGCATCTCTGTAGACTCCCCAGGAGGGCACTGTAACCAGAAATGCTCTGGCTGAGACTGGGCGGATGTGCCGACACCTGCCCAAAGGTGCCTGTGCTGCAGGCCAGCTGCTGTCCCTGTTCCTCATGAGAGCAAGACCAGGGCCCTGAAGCAGCTGTGTGCCAGTGGAGGCCAGACCTCAAGCCATCAGCCCCTCTCCCTTTCTTTCTACTCTTTGTCCCTGCAGCCACCAAGAGGAGCAACCTCACTCTGTCAACTGGCTCAACTATTAGAGGCGAAGGCAAGGGCGGCCTACACATGCTTCACTCAGCCATAAAGGTAGAAGGGCAGGAAGGTACTGCACTCACAATGATTGGTACGGTGTTAACCCGAGACAGGATCTGTTTGACCAGCCGGTATCTGTCATACAGTGGCTTCATAACTTGACGTTCAGTCTTTGTCACCTGAAAAGCAAGAATAAGATTGCTAAGAAGGCTGCTCCCAGAGCTCCTGCTACCACTTGTCCAGATTCTTGCCCTCCTTTTTTTTCTTGCTCCCCCCCCAAGGCCCTCCTTGAAGTCCTAGAAAAAAAATGGACCATGAAGAAGAAGGTAGAAGGGTTTGGGAAATAGCTCAGTAGAATAAGCGCTTGCCTGGCAAGCTCAAGGGCCTTAGTTCAATCACCCGTTCCGCCAAACAAAAGAAGAAAAAGGTAGAAGATGTGTCTAAGCTGACATTGTTATTATTATTATTATTATTTATCCAGTAAATATTTAAAATACCCACTTTAGCTGCAGACCAGTGGAAATCACTCCATTGGTAGTATTGTTTTATATGCAATACTATGATCATTCCTCAGCTTCTGCCTAAATCTCCTCAAGGCTCAAATTTTCCAGGTGACTTACTAGATTCTGGGCCCCAGAAAGAGAAAGTATACATGTGTATTATAAGGCTTATCATAAAGGTCTGCAGTCAGCTTATTTACATGCTTTTTCTCCCCCATGAAACTGTTTTTAGAAACAAGATTCTGGCACACAGGACTCCTCAAGGAACAGCTGCTGACAGAACACATGGGTGATTCATCCTTGTTTCCCTAAAATTTGGCACAGAGTTCTATGTGGAAATGGCTTCCCCGCTTCTCCTGTGTTCTGAAGACTCCAGACCCAGAACCACCTCTCCATGCAGCATTCTTCCTACAGTGCTGCAGGAACCAAGTCTGGGCTCTGGCACCAGTGTGCCCTGCATGTGCCTTGTAGTTCAGAAACACTCCATCCTGGGCCACACTGTGTGTTCACCATCTGTCTCCTCCTCCCACCTGCAGCCCCTCCTGAGCAGGACCTTATGTTTCTGTAACCCTAGTTATTTCAGTGCCTGGCATGATGAAAGTGTCCCCCAAGCATTTACCAATGAGGACAATGTTTTCAGAGTTAATCAGGTATGCATATTTATAGGTGTGGCTCCTTCAGTGGGGAATGAGGTGAAGTAAGTTTCTGTCAGGTCGTTTGTCTTCTACATTCTGCTACCACTGCAAGTGTCATCAAACAAGAGGCAGGAGACTTGGCTGTGACTATTTCTTTTGTGGGTCATTTGGTCCTTCAATTGCAAAGTTATTCATAAAAGATTATTCATTAATACCATCTACAGGATTATTCATGAAGAATTACCCTTTGTTGCCTTTTGTGTTTAAATCTCTCAGAGTGATCACCAGGAAGTGTACTTCAGAGAAACTTGACAAGCTAGGGCTGAATACAGCCACTATTTCGTGGATTTCCTATCATTAGCAATTGTCATCATTATCATATTAAAAAACCTATTGTTTCTATTGCTTCCATTATCATAATTTAAAAAGTGTTTGGCTTGTTTTTGATTTTTCTGCTCACCACATGAAATACTGACAAATTCAGGTGGGTAGCGCATGCCTGTATGTAATCTCAGCACTTGTGAGGCCAAGGCAGGAGGGTCATCTGAGTTCAATGCCAGCCTGTGCTACAGTGAGTTTAAGACCAACATGAACTATAGAGCAAGACCTTGTCCCAAGGGTGGGTGGGTGGGGGAAGATTGACAGAAGTATAATAAAACTCATATTTCCCATGAAAAAGCGTAAGAATCAAACCACAGGAGTTATCATTACCCACCTACCCAAGGCTTACACAGAAAGAGGGTGAAGTTAGAGAACAATGATTTTCCCTGTGCAGTACTGCTGAGTTGAGAACTCAGGACCAGGAGATGGCTCAGCAAGCAGCACAGCGTCTGCCTGGCAAGCACAAGGCCTTGAGTTTGATTCCTGGCACCAAACAAAACAAAAGCCCAGTGAATGACTCCAAGTCCAGTTTTCTTTCCATTCATAATTAGGTGAGATGTTGAAGTGTGATCTTACAGTGAGTGTGACTGTCCAAGGGAGTGGCCAAGCTGTTTTCTCAATAGAAGAATTCTGTCCTCTATGCTGAGAATTCTATGTGGAGTTTACAAAGATCTCTGCTGACAGAATGTGGTATAAAAGCATACCTTTGTAAAAAACTATGCTTTTGCTAGACAAGGAACTACACTGCCTCAAAATCTGAGTAAAATAAAAATTGGCTTGTGTTTGTGTTTGGAGAACTACCTCTGAGTCATAGTACTACCAGGAGACAAAAAGAGATGGATTTCTATAACAGTTGCATTCTTGGCCCATTAGTTTGGAAAATGACAACTCTTTCTCCTTAATGATAGAGTAATAGTAGGTGGTCTCTGTGAAGATCAGAAAATCCAAAACAGCAGCTAACCAAAAGAGAGTATTTACATATAGCTCTACAATTTGCATTTAAATGTAAACCTTACTATGTTGACTGTTGTGTTAGTCACCATGGACAGAGACAACAAAATAATGGTTTTAGATTGTGATTCTGTTAATAGCCTTTCAAATAATCTGTAGATTTAGGAAAAAGGAGTTCTGAGCACTTGCTTTTCTCAAAAATTGGGGCTTAGATGGATAGTTGAGCTCTGGAAACACTACCCATTTTTTTTTTTCTTTTTAGCAATGCTGTTTGTTTAGTACAGCAGGCTATAGGCATCCCTCCTTGGTTATGTCTATTCTTTTCAACATGGAAGGATCTCAAGCAATGCTGTGTCACAGGATAACAAGCAACAGCAGCTCATTGCATTACCTTTGGTCTACATGGATCCCTGACAGTAAATATGCAGGGGAGATCCAAATGATATTTATAGTCCCATGGTAACACCATAGGTCTAGGAATGAGAAGTTCATTCTGTGGTTTTCAGACTGGCCAGATGTCAGATGAACTCTGCTCTTTCTTAGGAGGTGGGAGCATCGTGTTCTAGAGAGAGGCACAGAGTCTGGTGTGGGACCAGAAACAAAAGGCACTCAAACTCCCTGGAGCATTTGTTCCTGCCCTTTGAGATACTGGAATCTGGACCCCAATTGAAGGTATGATGAAAGACAAAGGAACAAGACAGGACCACAGACTAATGTTTCATATGATAAGGGGGTAAAAGAAGGGCAACTTCTTTCTCTGATTTCATCATTTGATCAGAAGTAGGCTACAAACAGAACATGTAATTGTACCAGAAACAAAAGCTATCATTTCCCGAACAACCCCATGCCAGGCTATGCCACTTCCTCAGGGCTAGACAAGCTGCAGATAAATATATATACTATACATACAGACATCTGCATGTGCCTGCAGTGTCACTTCATCTCCATGACAACTGATAACAGACATCTTCTTTATAAACATAGTACACAGAGTTGAAGAGGTCACCACCTCCCAGAATTTCGAGTCCAGTCTGCCTGGAAGGCACACAGAGCCTGTGTGGCCTTGGGCCAGGGGGAGTGAGGGAAGCTGTCCAGCTTGGAGTAATAAATACCACATGGGGAACTAGAGAGGCTAAACTATCTAGCATGCAGCTGTGTGCTTCTGGAGCCATAGGCAAAGAGTCCTTGAAAGAGTCTGTCAATGTCACAATCTGAATCCACACAAGGAAAAAAAGGAGCCAGAGGAACATACACAGCTTTGCTGAGCCTGCTCGGTGCCCATGAGAGCTACAATTAAGAGTTCTAAGCCTACAGAGTACCATGGATCCTCTCTGTCCACAGAAGTTCATTCAGTTTTACCTTTGTGAGTTCTTAAAGCTCCAATAGAGAGGATGAAAGTTTCACAATATATTTGAACTCTTGACCATTTATAACTTAGCACTGTGCCTCTATAACATCTGAAACGAAACTTGGCTTAAACATGAACATTATCACAGTGCTAGTATTTTTCCACTGCAAGGTCAGGCCAGCAAAGTCAGTCATCATCACTGCCAGCAATTTATAAAAATTAAACCTGATATATTCAGAACCAAATTCCAACAGTGAATGTTTTCTGTGGATTGTCATTAGACACACACTATGCAGCAGGTCTGCTGTACATGCCAAGGTCCAGGCTCAGTACTAGGTACAAAATGCCCAGAACCTCGGGCAGATTTCTAGGCTGGAAGCTAGGGATGCTAGCTTGTTTGTTTTAAATCTAGGAAACCAGTACATCATTCTGGAGGCTTCTTTATATAGCAGAGTATAATTCAGATGACAGGATTGTATCCACTACGTAGTTTCAGCTAAGACTGGAAAAGAGATCCACGCTTTTTGGCTACATAATAATTTAACTGTGAACCTAAAGTTTATGCTTCCTTCTAAGGTGAAGAGTAACTAACAAAAAGGATGGGATTACAAATTCTTGTAGGAAGAGAGCAGAAGGCAATCATTCTACTGTCTGTCCCACAGCTAATAACACTCAATAAATGTGTGAATAACAAACTATCTTGGAAAGGCATGGGCATGCTCTGGATGCCTTGTACTTTTGCTTCTGAAAGCAGCTGGCACTTCTTCAGAGACAAACACTGGTTGCAAGGGCCAGCCAAATAGCTCAGCAGATTAAAGCAGGGGTTTCAATCCCTGGGCCTGCCATGCTGGCTCTACCCCCAGGGTGCACTGTGACAGCAATTGAGACTGGATATTGTGGCACATGCATGTATTTCCAGTTCTTGGAAGGCTGTGAATAGGCAGATCACTAAGAGGCCGATCTAGTAGTGAGACCCTGAACACCCTGTAGATCCTTCCCTAAAGTACAAACAAAGAAAAAAAACAAAATACTGGTTGCAGCTGTACTGCAGCAAGATTTGAGTTTTAGGGCACAGAGTTTAAGCTTAACCCCTTCACTATGGGGGAAGAGAGGCTAAAGCTAATGGCAGTTGATGGGATTGGGAGCTTTCTTGCTCAGGGGCTCTGTATACCTCTGTATACTTTTCCTGCTCCCCATCTTTTCCCACCTTTAATGTGATATGCAATAAACCTCTTTTAACAAATGTAAACGAAGCAAGCCTGAGGAAACACTATTGATAACAAACTGAACATAGATTTCAAAAGCCAGATTAGTGACCCCAGACAGAAAATTCAGCCCCCACATACCGGCCGGCCATGAATGCTTTCATAATATAGCAGGGCTTTCTGCAGAGCCACTTTCTCATTAGCGATTTGGTCTTTGGTCATATCCTGTATAAATACAGGGATAAGAAATCAAAGAGGGGGAAAACATTTGTGAACATTTTAAATTCTTTATTTAGTTAAATAGCTCTATTACGAAGGAAGGTTAAAAGAATCCCTGTCCAGCAGCTCTCCCCTGCTCTGTCTAAAGAAAGGCCCCTCTACCCTCTCCAGGAGCAGGCACAGCGCAGCCCCAAGCTCTGGCTGCCTCATCTCCCACAAGACAGCGGCAGAGGTGCGCTCACTACAGAGGTGCGCTCACTACAGAGGAAAGCAGTGCTCCAGGCCCACAGGGCCTGATTTAGCTGTCTGTATGATGTTCACGGTTACATTCTACTCAGGCCTGGGGGTTCCTCTGTCTGTAATCATTCTCCCTCATAGTCATCAAACTGCCTCTTAGCCTTACTAGGTTCATTCTGTAATCTACAGAGTTGTCTGTTTTCAATCTGTAGTCAAAAAGCAAAGTACCGGCAGATAAAATATACTGCAGTCATTCTATTTGTTTCTCTAGAAGTGGGGGCGATCCACAGAGGTGTCACTTCCCATAGGCACTCCCAGGAAAGCCCTGCACTGCTGTCCCCTGCTGGCTGCCAGGACTAGGGTCAGCTATTCCCTACAGGCCTCCTCAGAGTCACCACACCTTAATGTCCTCTGGGCGGCTGCTTTCTGCTCGCTTCTCCTGGAGTTTCCTCTGGATAGATTCCAGGGTCACCTCAACGCTGGGTTTGAGTGCTTTATCTACCAGCTCCTGCTTCTTTTCCTCTTCTTTTTCAAGTTGGGAACCAAAACTCTTGGGGAGTGTGTTACTTCGCTGCCGTGTCCTGGGGGTGAGGTCCTCTTCAGATATCTTCAGTTTTGACTCTAGATGAGAAGATTTGGGGGTGGGAACAGATGAGAAGTAGTGTCTACTAAACTCAAGTTATTTTTCTCTGATGTCAATAACTGCTTAGCTACGTCTTTTTTTTTTCAGAGCACCTAATTATAACATCAGTTGAAATCCCTGAGTCATTATGTAAAACCCAAAATAATGATAATGTCTTCCTGGGTTATCTGGAATGTTTCCCAAACCCTGATTCCTGAGAAAGTTATAGCCCATTAACAGCCATGCTTTTGCTATCTCAGCCCATTGCTGCCCTCATGGGATAGGAGCCCTACCCCTGGTGGGTAAAGGCATGTCCCACTCTGAGTCTCAAATGGTCCATTTCTGCATGACACCACATTTTCACATTATTTAACTTTCTATTTCTGTATAACTTCTGCACCACATTTTCACAATACTTAACTTCATATTCTATTCTGTTGTTCATAGGGCTATGGCCTAAATGAGAGGAAACTATTTGAGGGAAAGGAGCCAAACGCTTTTCAGAGGAATTTGTGTCTACTTGTTTCCTCCGAACACCAAAACACATGAAGCCCTGGATTAAGCAGGTGCTTACAAAGTGTTGGCTTGAAATCATCATCCTCCCATTAGTGACCTGGAGGATGCACAAATGCTGCAGAATTTGCCTCTGAGCTGATCTGGTGTCCTGGGACTGACACCATGGCAAGATAGGGAGGCTGTTACCCCAAAGGGCACCTGAAGCCCTAGGTTACTTCAGCAGGGCACTCAGCCCCTGGCTTGGCACACAGAGGTCACGCCACAGGCCCTGGTCATCACCTACCTTTAAGTTGTTTCCGAAATTTAGCAAGGTCATTTGTCCACTTGAGAACCTCCGGATTGGCTGCTTTGTCACTGTGGGAAGGCTGAGAAAGGAAAAGTCCAGAGTAAATGTTTCCATGGGGGCAGTAAGAAGAAGCACACTGGACAGTCATTTTTATTTTATGTCAGAAAGCGAAGTAGAGTTCATCAGCGTAAGAAATTAGTTATGATTAGTCAGGGGAAATTCACAATACAATTTCACCATGCTTTGTCATGTTGGTGACTTCTGAGGCCTTCAAACAACTCCTCAGAGGCAAAATGCTAGGCCTTAGGATCATGGGCTCCATGTAGACCACAGAGCAGAGTGCAGGTGCCTGTGATATCTGTGCTGCAGCCACTGTGAGAGATGCCTGCTGCCAACCTTGGGGACTCCCTGAGGACAGTGTGAGTAAAATGTGCCTGGTACTGACCAAGTTCAGGACACAATCTTTATTCTTTTTTTTTTTTTTGGCAGAACTGGGGATTGAACCAGGCTCTAGTGCTTGCCAGGGAAGAGCTTATTCCACTGAACCATGTCCCTGGCTCCCAAGGACACCATCTTAAATTATGTTTTATTCATTGCTCTCTCCTATTGCAACTCATTGATGAATTTATAAATGTAGGCTCCAGCTGTCCCCATTTTATTTGGCTATGGCAGTGTAAGAGTACCTGCACACGTGGTGGTTAGGATCTACTAGGTTTTATTCTCCAATGTTTACTGTCTTTGTTTTAGCTTCCCCAGAAAGCTCCTTAAATTGTGTTGCTTTTTGAGTTGCTGACAGTGGGCCTGCTGGGGATAGGAGGTAAAGGGATGTGTGGGACACTTACTCGGTACTTCCTCTCTTCTTCAAACCTGTCCTCAAACTTTCTGATCTTCTTTTTAAGACTCTGGATCCTTCGTGTGAGCTGGGCAGGTGTCAGGTCCTCTTGCTCCTCGTCGTAGGACCCCAGGGAGGAGCTTCGCCGCCTGTGGGGAGGCAGCTCGGGTTAGTCCCCTCGAAGAGCCAGGAGGGGCACTGGCCTGTGGGATGCTACTGGTACAAGGACGAGAGTCACACTGCCCCCTTGCTCATGAATGAGAAGCTGACAGATTCATCCCCCAACCCTAAGCTCTCTATGTCCCCCCTGTGAAGTGGTCTAGTTTTTTTGTGGCTCAGATTTATGATTAGCAAAGGGCCACAGTTCAGCTGCAAAGTTCCTCCACATCTTCATAACCTAATGTTCAGAAAACTGCCAGCCATCAGTACCACACTGGTCTTTTCTCAGGTTGTGCAGCTAGTGCATCTGCTTATCAGCAGCCCAGAGAAACGCACCTCATGAAAGAGTGGGAATTGGGGGGAGAAGGTGGCACTTCCGTGTCATCCAGGTACTGCCGGCTCTGCCCATAAGCATAGAAGCGAGGAGAGAGCATGGGGTCGCTATCCTCCTCCAGAAGCTGGCGAATAAGGCGCCCCGCCTGTGGGGAGAGACGGGCCTCCTCAGACTCAGGGTCCTCTTGCCGCCAGGAGCAGAAGGTGGGGACAGGCTCTGGAAAATAAAGTGGTTGGAGGTCAGGGTGTCTGGCAAGTGTCACTGCCCCCAAGGGCTCCTGGAGGCTTTAGGAGGGGCCACTCAGTGATTCTTCTTTCAGATCTAAGACACCATGACCAACCAAAATCACCACTACATCTGATAGTACCGATGATGATGATGGTGGTATTGCAGTACTGGAGATTAAACCCAGGGCCTCTGCCCTGAACCACATCCTTAGCCCTAAGAGTTTCTCAGACTGGGCTTGAACTTGTGATCCTCCTGCCACAGCCTTCCTGAGTGCTAGGATTTTAGGGGTGTGACATCACACCTGACCGTTAGCTACTTTTCATCTCCATTCTCTCTTGCTTTCAAAAGAACCTGCTAGGGCCACCCTGAGTAGCAGCCTGTGCACAGCAGGGTAAGGAGACCTGTCAGCCTCCCTGGCAAGCCAGTGTTGCAAACCTTCCCTGTGAGGACATTATGAACAGGAAAAGCAAGCAGGTGACTGAGGGAGACAACCATCACCCAGCGCCATGGCTATCCGTCCTCCAGTGGTACAGCCATGGGTGCACATTTGTCCAGTGAGAGCCCGGGAAGGGAGGTTTACAACTTCCAGCTGGGTCATTGAAAGTAAGCTGTTTTGTGTGCTTCTGCTTAGTGTGTGGGATTAACACAGCTCTGGTTCATGCTTTTCACTTAACTTGGAGGCTGCTTGAGGCTGCAGTCAAAGGGAGATGCACTCAGAAATTATTCAAAACAAGTTCCTATAGAGAACCAAGCTGTATGGATTATTTCCAGATAGTCTGTAAGAAAAAAACTATATTCAGCACAAAATCCTGACCTGTCATTTTAGGAGGCAAGAGGGTGGCGTTTATTTTTAATCTTCTGTAAGACCTGCCTCAATTTATTCCTTCCCTTATTAAAAAAAATCAGATCTAAAAGATTTTAAGGATAGATTTCAGAAGATGAACAGTATTTCATTTGTAATATTCTGCACTAAAAATGGTTATGTTTCATATTCATTTGGGGATTGGTGATTTACATAAAGCTGGAATTTTCCCAGGATTAAATTCTGGATTCCTAGATACTGAGTCAAGGAACAGTGGCTTCTTCAGCATGAAACTATAAAATGTATACAATTACCTTAAGTTCAGAGCCAGCTTTTTTTTTTTTTGGCTGGCTCAGGCTGCCTTAAGGGCTGGTCTGGTAAGACACTTAGGGCTGGGGATCAAACCGTGGTCCCTGCACCTGACTGAGTTAGTCCATACAGGTACTTAAACAATTGAGCTAATGTGCAAGCCTGAGTCAGCTTTTTATCTACAAAGATCATATTACAATCACAAAGCAATATAGCAACTATAACTATAACTTCCATTCATAAGGCAGTCTTGTGCTCTGTCAACCTTGCCCATTACAGTCATATAGTGAAAATTACCGGCTGTGGGCCCCCTACCCCCACCCCCCCGGACACACAGAGGCACATGTCGATGGTCCTAATGCACTGCCAGGTGTGAGAACCACTGATCAAACACAGCCCAAAGAAGTACTTCATCAGTGACTATGGTTGGGTCTGGAAACCAAGTCCCTGGTCATTGTTTCCAATTAAAATGTCTTAGGGCTCCATAATGTGATGGTGGCCTGAGATTTCTGAAGACCCCATGGTATAACAGCAGAAATAAACACATTGGTCTTGAAAACTTTGATTTCATATGCAATGAAGTCCATAGGTTCTCAAAATTTAAAGAGTTCCAGCTTATCTAGGAACATAGACAATATAAATATTTTGAAAAAATGCAAGCAGTTGTTTAAAACAGATGCTTCTTATCTGCTGAGGTTCCACAGGCAGGGTGAAGGCTGCAGGCAAACAGGAGTGGCCTCACCATTGATTTTATACCAACACTGCCTGCCTGTGCTTGGTATGTCATGGGCTCGGGTGCCAGCAGCTCTAAGGTGCCAAAGAGAGGGTAACATGTGGATGGAGAGCTGTGTTTAGACGGGGTGGGTGCAAAGTAATCTCAAGAGAAAAATCAGTCTGGTATTAAACTGCAGCAAATGGGCTTGTTACATTGACCAGACTGCACTTTCTATTTTACATGACAATAGCAATTTTCTGGCATAACTAAAACTAACAGGGCGATGACAGGGAAAGGGTTAAGATGGCTTGAACTGGACTACACAGGCAACAGCCTCTCTAGTGAAAGGCAAAGGAGCAAAACATCTGGGGGAATGGCAAGAAACTTGGTAAGGACAGAGGGCTTTGGCAAGCTGGTCTCATGTTTGTACTGACACACAGCTAACATTCCTACTTAACAAAAGAACCTGAAAGGTATTGTATTAGCTTCCTAAACCCCCCCCCTTTTGTCTTTTTTTTTTGACAGGGTCTCATTTCAGGCTGGCCTTAAGCTCACTTTGTAGCTCAGGCTGGTCTCGAAATCACAATCCTCCTGCCTCAGCCTCCCAAGTGCTGGGAACACAGGCATGCGCCACCACGTCCGGCTTTCTAACCCCTTTAATTTGTCTGAATCTAGCAGAACACCTCTTTAAAAAAGGTTTACTAATCTTTACGATTTCAACATGATACTTTCTGTGTACAAAACATTTTGCAAAAAGTGTGTCCATTAGCCAAACATGTCCTCAAGATCAAATTAATTCAGTATAAGATGCTAACTATGGAACTGAATGACTATGTGACAAACGGAGGATAACATGGGCCATTTTCACATTTGTTAACACAGCTTTCTTCCCTCCCCTTCTCCTTTCTTTTCCCTTTCTCTTTTGAGAAAGGAGGCCCTATGTAGGCCAGGCTGGCCTCAAACTCATGGCAATTTCTTGGCCTTACAGGTGTGTACACCATGCCAGGATGTGGCTCTCTTCTTGACTAGTCAACTAACTAGTCCTTTTCCTAGTGTTGACAGTGGGATACAGGAAATAGTACAGTTGAAATAATAGCCTACAGGTGCCATTTTTCTATATGGATAGGTGAATGTACTCACTTATTTAAAAATGGTAAATGTAAAACCACTGTGAATTTCAACTTTAGTTAAATCAAAAGTAATGTTTCATCAAAAATCTGTATGTGAAACAGAAGTGAAGCAGTCCTATCTATGCAACATAAAATGGTTACATGACTGGGCCAGGGAGAGATAGCTTAGTAGAATAAGCACATGTCTGGCAAGCCCAAAGGCCTGAGTTCAATCCCCGGTTCTGCCATAAATAGATAAATAAATACTTTCCTTTTTTTCTTTCTGCTTATTATAAAGTATTATAATTTAAGGATATCTACTTAAAGTTATAGAATAACACATAATACATAGTTCAATGTAACAAAAAAATCAATAAAACCTACTAGTTGCATGTTTTTGTTTGAAATGTTTTAAAAATGTAAGGCTGTCTCATGTTTTGATAGTTGGTACTCAAGTAGAACAAGGTAAGAGCTGAATAAGAACAGCATGGGACACACAACGGCCACTTGCATTCCCTGACCAAAATAGTTGCTTGGAAATATTTTACATTTTCAACAGTAACTCTATAGCAATGAAACAGATACTATAGGAAAATTATTCAAAAGCAAAACAGAAGAGTTGAGGCTTCAAATTAGATGTCCACCCTGAAGTGCCATGCAAGTGCATTTTCACACCTAGACCAGAATTCCTTGGATACAGTGGTTTTGGTTTTAGTCATGAGTCTTTCCACAAATAGCTCTGGATATAATAACAACACATCTTTCTATTAAAAATTAATCCAACCAGGTCAGCTGACCGCACAGCAGGTTGGAAATAACAGAGATAAAAGCCATATTCCTGTTTCTCCTGGAGGAGTTCCAGCACAGATACCATAGTACACACGTACACAAAAGAAACTCTGGGCAGAAAGAGGGCCTGAGTCTCAGAGCAATGTCAATATGGTCACTGAAGTGCAGGCATTCTCTGCTTAGGTGGTGGGGTCCATTTACTACAGAAAAGAAGACTGGCTATTCAGGTGATTTGCTTCTAAGAAACCTGCACTAAATTAAGAGAGATGCTTCCTGAATTGATCCCTCCTGTGTTAGAGCCATTCCTGTTCGCCTGGTGTCATAACCATCTCCCTTCTACATGCTGCCAGGAGGTTCTGGTACATTGCAGACAGACAGCTTACTGAGATTGCACTTTACCTTCATAAACATTTTTTTTTTTGTGCTTCAAAATTCAACCTTAGGGCCAGCAAAATAGCTCAGCGGATTAAAGTGCCTGCAAGCAGATGAAGAGGCTGGGGGTTTGATTCCTAGGCTTGCCATGCTGCCCCCACCCCTGGAATGTGCTGAGACCATGATTGAGACTGGGTATGGTGGCACGTGCCTGTAATCCCAACTCTTGGGAGGCTCTAAACAGATGGATCACTGTGAGACTGATCTAGTAATGAGATCTTGAACACCCTGTAGACCCTTCCCTAAAATACAAAAAAAAAAAAAGAAAGAAATTCAACCTTACTATAATGATAGTCCTATGCAATTGTTCAAGAGTTTCAGAAACTACCAGAAGGAACTTTAGGGGCTGGTGAAATAGTTCAGTAGAATAAGTGCTTGTCTAGCAAGCGTAAGGGCCTGAGTTCAATCCCTGGTTCCGCCAAAAATAAATAAATAAATAAATAAATAAATAAATAAATAAATAAAATAAAAAATAGAAGGAACTTTAGCAGTCAACTTTATTGCAAGTTTACAAATCCTTATATTTTGTATATCTGCTTTGTCCTTACCTTCAGTTACTACATGTCCTCAATGGCTCTGTTTAAATCACTATGTGCAGACCAGGTCAAGTTGAGGACTTTATCTAGTAGGAATATCCCAACCAGCTGACTTTGATCCACATGCCTGCACATTTTTGTGCAGTTGCTTCATCAGTTGCTAATTTACTCCATCTGTCTGCTACTACTTGCACACCTCTGACAAAGGTATCACTACTAAAGCTCTGTCAGTGGCCCAGCTGGAGTCTTTTCAGCACTTCCCAATTCAGAAACTAGTTAATATCACTGAAGAAGGGAGGCTGGCGTGATGAAGTCTGTGTTCAGTAAATCCACAGAGGCCTGGTCATTATGGATGCCTCTGCTGTGGCCAGAGCCATTCACAGTTATTAGGTAGAACCAGGCCCCTGTCCTAAAACGAACACAAGCTGATTTTTCCTGAAACTATGGTTAGAGATATTTATGGAAGACAATAATAATTAACAATCACATGCTAGGTACTCATACCAAGCTGAGAGTATTTTAGTATATTTAATCCTTACAAATTTGCTAAGTACACACTACTATATCAATTATTCATTATTATCTGCTGTTTTTGTTAAAGATGAGAAAACTAAAGGCAACGGAGATGAGTTTATTAACCTGCTTATACAGCTGGTTAAGCAGAAAAGTCAGGATCTGAATTTAGATGACTGGCTCTTCACTGTGGTCTGCTGCCCACAAGGCTGCCTAAGCAGCACCGCCTAGAAGGAGGCATCTGCCAGAAATGAGGAGCCCGTAACTATGAATCTGCATTTTGCCTATTTTTATCCATATAGTAGGAGGATTCTTTGGAAGATCTTGTAAAATTCCTTACTTATTCATGATTCTTTCAGAGAAATTTCAAAGCTACTGTCTAGAAGCAACATATAAACTGTTTTATAAGTGATAAGTAGAATATATAAACTATTTTATGACCTTTAACATGCCTCTTAGAAATTAATTTTAACAGAAAAAAATTGAGGGGTGGGCCAGATATCTCAGTGGATCAAAGCATTTGCTTAGGTAGATTCAGGGGTCTGAGGTTTGATACTGGGCCTGCCTTGCTGGCCCTGCCCCCAGGGCAGTGAGTCTGGGCTTAGTGGCCTGTGCCTGTAATCCCAGTGCTTGGGAAGTTGAAAAAAGGAGGATCACTGTGAGTTCAGTCTATGTAGTGTGACCCTGTAGATACTGTACTAAATACAAAAAAAAAAAAAAAAAAAAAAAAAATTAAGTAGAGTAGCTGAGTGTTTAAACACTAGTACTTCTACAGTTGGTAACCTCCAAATCAAAAATGAATTAGCTGCTTGGAAATGCTGTAATTATGCAGCTATGAAGGGCTTTCAATAACAGAATAGGATGATTGATTTCTATATTCATTTAAACTTGGAGAGTGAAAACTGATAATGCTGATGATATGTAGATAGATCAAATAATGGCCCCTAAAACATCGTTCTCTGTGTGTGTGTGTGTGTGTGTGTGTGTGTGTGTGTGTGCAGGTGTATATGTATATGAGATAAAGCATGGTTCCACAGTGGTAAGTGTGATTATGCCTAGGGACAGGGAATGAACCCGCAAACCCAGAAGACTGTCACCGTCATACCACATAGTAGAGTGGTGATGGAAACCTACAGATGGGAAATGGCTCATAGGTATCTTGCTAATTGCTATTTACACACACACACACACACACACACACACACACACACACTGCATTGGGTTCAAACACAGCTTAAAATAGTGCACAGTTCATTCTTCACTGGAAAGACACCATTCTGTTTGCTTTTCATTGAAGTTATAAAAACTGGTGATGCTTTAACAGTCAAGCTTAGTGCTCACAAGGTAGGTACAGTGGTGCCCACCTAGAAGCCCAGCACTTGGAGGCTGAGGGAGGAAGATCATTGTGAGTTTAAGGCCAGCCTGGGCTACATGGTGAGCTCAAGGCCAGCCTGGAATTCACAACAAGACCCTGTTGCAAAAATATAAAAATATTTTTAAATAAACCTTATTTCCCTCATATTATCTACCTTTATGAAGAAATTCCTTTATTTTTACTATATTTTGTCTGTTAGTGCTATAATGTAAGTTGGAAAATGAAAATATGTGATTTTAAAAAGTCACTGAGAGGACTGACCAAAAATCAAATGACCTGAGGTAAGTCCAGGTAGATTTTAAGACATTCAAATTCAACAGCAAATGCAGTAATTTGAAATAAAAAAGTTATAGCAATTTAAAAAATTACATGGGGGCTGGGGAGATGGCTCAGTGGAATAAACACTTCCCTGGCAACTGCCAGGGCCTGAGTTCAATCCCTAGTTCCACCAAAAAATAAAATAAAATAAAATAAAATAAATTTACGTGGTTAACCAATTCATATTTCCAAACTTGAGTGGAATGGGATGTAGCTTTTTTTTTTTTTTTCTAATACTTACTGTTTTGGTTTTTCTTTGAGACAGGGACTTGCTGTGTAGTTCAGAATGGCCTGAACATGAGGCAATGCTCCTGCCTCAGCCTCCCCAGTGCTGAGATTACAGGTGTGTGCTACCAAGCCTGGCTTTCCAAGAGCCTTTTAAAGAAAATCATACTCGGATTTCTAAAATAAAATGTTTTTCTTTCATATTGTTGTTTATTTGAAGAAAATTTCTCTATAATGAAATAATTTTAGGGAAAGTACAAGTTGGTTTTAAATACTCTGGGGAAAACTTTCTAGCTTTATGTCTGCTGCTTTAAGTATGCTGGGAGAGGTTATGAGTTTATGATTAACTAAGATAAAAATAAGCAGTCCATTTCAGAAGGACAAGAACATGACTAGCTTGAATTCTGACCCCAAATCATTTTAGAGCTTCATGGCAGACAGAAATCACTAAAATATAAATATAGCATTTATTTAGATTATTGCTTTTAAGTTCTTTTATTTTTTATTTGGGCAATAGTACTACGAGACTCTGTGGTGGAAATGTTTTCAGTATATGAATTAAAAACACATGTACTATTTCCAAGTACACACAAATAAAAGAACAAATAGTACATAGGAATATGTATCACACACACAAAAAAAGAATATATATCACAAACTAAACCCGCTATGCATTTTTTGTTCAGTTAATGTAGTGGAGGCTGGAAGGGGCTGATGCTGTCTCAGATCTATTGCCTAATTATATGAGAAGAACTAGAGCAGGTTTCTTACATTACCAGAGGGAAAAAATGGAACTAAGAGTCTGCCCTGGATTCCAGGAGCTTGCCATGTTCTCTTTCCCACTGTGGGCTTGCAGGGCCTTTTGATCCTTTATGTAAGACTATTCGTGCAGAGTAATTTTTGGTTAAAAGGGGGAGAGGGGAAGAGTGGGAAAGGAACCGCAGGTGCTGAGATCTACCTTTCCATAGCTGTGGCTATCAGCTAGTCACTGTGTTAAGTTGTGCTGATGTATTGAAATCAGGAGCTAAATTCTCCTTGGTCGTTGCTTCCAAACGCACACTGCAAAAAGGCAGACGGGCATTTCTTCTACGCACAGGTACATGTTTGGAGCCAGGCACAGGGATAATGCAAAAGCAAGTGGCTTGACAAGACTCTTACCATACACTCTTCTCCCTGGGGTACAGGTTTGCTCTGGTTACCCTCTTATTTCTCCAAGTAAACTGCTAACATTTTCACCGAAAGTCCCCAGCACAACAAATCTAAACCATTGTGTTATAGGTTTTCCATAAGAAGCACTTTTATTTAGTGTTTTCTTTGACAGGCAAATCCCTGAAGTTTATTAATTTGCATTTTAAGAAAAGGACCCATAAAAATAAACAGAAGCAAAGCAAACCAAAACACCTTTCTTAAAAAACAGGAAGCTTTTCTGAAGGCAGTAGGTGGCCGACATGCAGTAGTGGGAGGTCAGTGCACAGAAAAAAACATCCTGAAGGTGCTCTGCTGGGTTGAAACTAGAAGGCAATATCATCTCTCTCAGTGAGTTAAAAAGACAGAAAGGACTGCAGGGTGACACTGTGACAAAGGGCAAGAGCATTTTCTCTCAGACGGCAACCTCTCTGGGCAAGGCTAACGTGAGTCCTTTCTATGCTAGGTAAAGATCTGCATCATTTACAAATGCGGTTACTTCTAGGTGCAGAGCTCTCCCTTTTACCCTCCACCCTCAGGCATGTGTTCACAGGCTTCTCCTATATGCATATTTACACATGCTTTTCTGATGCTACATCTCCAAGTGACAAGTGACAGCAGGTTGCCTACCTTCCCAGCCCTTCTCATCGCACAATGCAGTCAGGTCCAAATGGGGCGCTTCGGAAACAAAGCTCTCTTGCTGGGCGTCAGCATCTTGATTCTTCTGCTGTTTGCTGTCCGGTATGCTTGGATGCTCCTGAATCTTCATCGTGGGGCTCTGCAATAACAGCACAGTGTCCCCAAATGGCTACTGTTAATCAGAACCCAACAATTTCTGCAGCAACCTCACTCCTGGGTGAAATCTCTCACGCCACAGCTGCTAGCGTCCCCAGCATAGACATCAAAATCCTGGCTCAGTACACCCCAAGTACAAGCTGACCACTCTCCTGCCCAAACCAGCTGTCCATCTGCGCTCCTTTAACTTTTCTTCAGTGAAAGACAGGATGGCTTTCTCACGCTGCTGCTCCTCCTGCTAACTGCAGGCTGCCTACAGTCCGGATGATTACTGATTAGGGCCAGGAATGAGAGAAAGGAGTTTGTGTTTCCTTAAAGGAGCAAGGCTTTCTAGACTGTAAACAATAACAACAGAGAAGCCGGCTGCTGTTGCTAAGGCTGGAACAGAAACATGGTATCTTGCACGCAGACTTCTTTCCCTTAGGTAAACAGCACTGCAAGCTCAGGAGCGGAGGCTGGGGACAAACACTCCCGTGGGCTTAGATCAATTATGCTGGGCGAGCTGCACATTCCCAGATTTCCTGTGGCTGTTTTCCTGCTGAGTATGGGGCGAACAACTATTTATGGAGGAGCTCTAGGTATTAAAGCATTGTTGCGCAAATTCAAACAGCACAGGTCTCTGGCATCTCATCTCAGCTAGCGGTACAAAATACAGATCCTGGAAGGGATCCAAAATTACACGGGGAGTGTGGCTTTTCCCCCCTTTTGTAAAAAGCCAAATGCTAGCAAGTTGGCGATACATAATTTATATGTTACAAATATGCAACTGTCACTTGTTTTTCTACTATGAGTCTACTGTGAATACTAAATATATGGCTACTCTTGATTTTGCTCCTTGGTGGCACCTACACCAGTCTAGGAAATATGATGGATGGGAAAGTCCTCTGCAGAAAGCTGATATTTAAGCTGTGTGACTTTGTGGTTGAAAAAAAAAAACCCTCTGAAATTAATTCTATTGCGTTGCAATTCTCTTTTGAGCTTTCTCTTTGGCATATGGTAAGCCAAGCCATTGTCACTCTTCTTGCTCTCATAACATTATGAACAAAAATGTATTTCCATAGGAGCACAGATCTGTATGGATTTTTTCTTTAGCAGTAAAGAAAAAAATTATTTTGGAAATCTGGAAATTTAGCAAATATGCTATCATTTGAAAAAAACTGAAAACATCTGGAAATCATAAGTGAATTCATTAATGTTCTTAGGCTTAAAATAAAGCTCTATTTAAGGCTTCCTGCTACTTTTAATAGCTATCCAACCCACTCTGAAGTCAGTAGGGGGATGAGCAGACAGCAATATTACTATTACATTTCTGTGAAATAATGCTCAAGATCTGTACTTGCATTTGGGATAAAATAAAACATCGTTTAGGTCAAGATGAGCTACTAAAGTCAGATGGAAATGCCAAGTCAATCTGGAGCTTTGAGCTGTTTAAAGAAATGCTGCTTGTTTATATCACAAAAACTATGTTTTCCACAAGCTGAAGCCTAAATGGACACATCTGGTGCACAGCTTTTTATAAATTACAGGGTCAATAGGTGAGCAATCGTGTGTGTGTGTGTGTGTGTGTGTGTGTGTGTGTGTGTGTGAGAGAGAGAGAGAGAGAGAGAGAGAGAGAGAGAGAGAGAGAGGGAGAGAGAGAAAATAATACACAGTAATTAAACATTTCCAACAAAGATTTCTAAAGGTTGTTATACTCAGAGACATCAAAGGAAAGAACACAAGATGTGACTTCATTAAAATATGGTACTTTTTTGTGTAAGAAACCTGTATATCAGGTCACTCAGTGTTGGAAAGGGAGAGGACGCAGAGCCATGGTGCTGCATTTGTGGCATGGCGCTGACAGCTGCTACCCTCTGCGGAGCCTCCATTGCTTAACCTTTCAGAGGGCATACGTGAGTGGGCACTGAGACTGGAGAGGAGGCAAGCAAGGCGTGAGCCTGCAGCGTGAGACACAAATGGAAGCCATCATTCTGTTACCACATGGTACCTTATGAAGATGAATGGAAGAACAATGCTGGGCTCAGAACTGCGAGCAGGATGAATGGGAGAGGAGGCAGGAGGATCTGTGTGCGGTGCAGCGGCTACAACACAGTTTTTGATGCATCATGAAAAAAGGCCAGTGAACAGAACCACCAGGGAGCCGCAGCAGTGGCAGCTGTAGCTCTGACTGGGGCAGATGCGTGTGGACTGGAAGGGCAGCGAGGAAGATGAGCATGTGTGCATGCCACCTAAGACACTGTGAGAAGAGGCTCAGGGTGACCAGCTTTTACGACAGGGCAGGGGGATGGCAGAGGACAAGGGTGTGAGCTGCCTGTGAAGGACCTCATGTGCTGGCCTTAGCATCTGACAGCTAAATCTAGAGCAAAAGGAGGTAAGGTTCAGAAAGGGCAACCTGCTGCGATCTTGAAGCTGCTGCCAAAACTCACACTGCCAGATGACACACCCCTCTGAGACCACTGTATCATACAGGAGGGCATTGCTGGCTATTTGTTTATTTCTCCTACTACCTGTCAGGTTAGTATGTTACAGAAATACAGTACAGTATTTTTAAAATACTAAAACAACTTTGATTTAACTGAAGCAGGAGGTTCATATATGCAATTGATATTAAACAGTAGTGCTGCATAGTCAATGTCAGAGAATAGACATACAAAGATAACATTTATTCACTAATTTGCTCAAGAAATGATTTTTAAAAGCCAGGCATGATGGCACATGCCTCTAGTTCCAGAATTAAGGAAGCTGACACAGGAGGATCACTGTGATTTTTGAGGCTATCCTGGCTACATAGTGAGTTAAAGGCCAACCTGAACTACACAGTGAGATCCTATCTCAAAAAGCAAAAGCAAAACCAAAAATGCAACATAAACAGGAAATAGTTTTTGAGTATCAAGTCTGTGCTACATAGGGTTTTAGATACTGGGTAAACAGCACTGGACAAAAAGTCTCTGTCTTGATGAGTGCCACAGGAAACTTTAAAGAGAAAACTAGGAAGACTCTGGGAAAGCAAGCAAAAAAGTGGAATGTGGGTAGGTGCAGCTGAGGGTCCACAGCTTCTGCACAAAGCTGTGGCTGAGCAGAGACCTGAAGGAAGCAGGAGAAGGAGCGGTCTGGGAAAAGTATCCAGGGAAAGGGATGCTGGTGCTGGGGCCCTGCACAGTGAGATATGGTCATTTGGCATGTGTTTTGGGAACAACACAGAGGCCACTGCATCTGGGATCCAGCAAAGGACAGTCAAGGTCACCATGCCCAGTGCTGAGGACGTGCCCTGGATAGCGTGTAACTGTGTGAACCTCACTTAATGCAGGTGGGCTCAGCCCCTGGTGGCTTTCTGCCCAGCAGTGTAGACCTCTTTCCAGCACATCCACCCAGTGTTTGTGGGTGCTTCCCACGTCCAAGGAAATACATGCAAAATGTGGCCTACATTTCTCAAGTTCTCTTTCACAAGCCCATCGCTCTTAAAAGCCAAGTCCAAGGCTCTGGCCCTGCTGGACTCTGGACCTGGTGGCACCTGTCAGTGTAGGGTTGCACAGTGGCTGCTGGCAATTTCCTGTGCCTGAGGGGTTGGGACTGCAGCCCAGGAGCTGTTCATGGGAAAGCTGCTCTGGCCCTGTGGTCCTTCACATGTTCCCCTCAGTGCCTTGGTTGGTGGCCCACACCCTCCACAACTGCTGACAACACACAGGAAGGCATTACTGGCTATTTGGTTGCTTCTCCTACTAGACCACTCAGGTGGGCATGCCAAGGGCAGTCTCAAATACTAAAACAACTTGGATTTAAACTTTTTTTTTTTACAAGTGTATCTTCAGTTAAATCAGAGAATAAGCAACATCAGAATTTTTAGCTCATCTTCTTATGCTGGGATGTCACACACCAAATCTTTGTCAAAACACTGCCCCTCAGGAAAGCATAGTAAATCCTGTGTATGCAAATAAATAGAGTGCTTGGCTCTTAAGGAGACTACCTGGTAGGCAGACAAGGATGAATCTTGGTAGCAGCTTCAAGACCTCAGGAGGTCACCCTCTTTGAACCTCACCTGCTTTTGCTCTGATCAGGCTGTTTTGAAGATTCAATGAAAACCACGTATAAATAGTACATAGTAACTATAACAGAGATGTGATTACCATTTCCACTCTTCTTCTGTTACCCACTCATTCATTTGGCAAGGACTTATTAAATACACTTCTGTTCTAGCTACCAAAATCTGAATAAGTCACAGAATCCAGTGAGGAGGACAGCCCACTGTCGTGTATGTCACAAAAGAAAAAACACAGGTGTGAGGGACTAGTACAGGTGCTCACCACCCCAGAGGCATTTAGGGACATTGTAGGGCACTCAAGATAACATTGACTCTGAGTCTATGTGTCTAATCTTTGCCAACACTCCTTCTTGCCCTGCTGGGGTGGATTTTTCTATCCCAGTTACTGATCCTGTCCCTGCATTAGCTTCAAGTAGTTGGTACTTTTTTGTTTTTTTATTTGAGACAGGATCTTACTATGTGGTTCAGGCTGGCCTTGAGCTTATAATATAGCCCAGACTGGTCTCAAACTTGTGGCCATCCTCCTGCCTTAGCTTCCTAAGGGTTTGGATCACTGGTGTGTGCCACCCCACCTGGCTATTTGGTGAATTCTTGTTTCACTCCTTTTCCCTCCCAGCACAAAATATGGATTAGTGGCTTGAAGGCTTATGAAAGCCAGGAATGATGGCACTCGAGGGCACACTGCATAATGCAGTTTGCATAGGAAAAAGCCACAGTGTTAACAACATGGGACCATAAATATTTACTGTTGGGCTAATAATAAATGAAAATGGACATAACACATTTCTGTAACTCATGTGAACTGCAAAGGGTCAGTAGTCTTTGGTAATTATTGCTATAGATGTTTCAGAAATCTATTCAGGACAAATGAAAACTTGTACTTAGGTCTTGTGATAATTGAGTTTTCAGTCTTGTCTAAAAAGCCTTGACTTTTTAAAATTTCTCTCCTTCTTTTCTCTTTTCCTCTCTCCTTCCTTCCTTCCCTCCCTCCCCTTCCTTTCTCCCTTTTTTTCTTTTGAGGTAGGATTAGAAAAAGGGAAATAGTCTTCTGTTTATGATGAATGTCTTGTTTGTTATCAAACGTATGCCTCTAAGCATTCTTAAGCAGTGGGCTTAGAAGCATGAAGAATGTAAAAATATCTTGAAAGAATTTAACACTTCATTGGCCATATAATTCTGACAAAATCTCACTCAGAGAATATATCAGAGACAGTTATAATTCCTACTGGTTTTGCTTCTTTGATAAAGGAGTTCACTGTGAGGTTATTATTTGAATATTCTAGATATCATGTGAAGCATAAAATATTTTCACAGTAGAATAACTTAGAAATGAAGAATGAGGTATAAACTCTGCCACAGGCAGAATTCTGAAAATGTATATTCCATGATTTAGAATCTAGGTGTCTAGCTGTAAGGCTGACCTCTCTTCTAGATTCTTGCACTTGTTAAAAGGAATTCAGAAACCAAAGGACAAACAAGTCTCCCTGCACCTCGGGAGTGCATGCTCGGCTCTTGTTATCTCATTTCATGCAGCCAGACATGTTTTATTGATGCATCAGCCTTTCTAAAACCTCAGAAAGAAACTGCTTTCATTTCTGGCATTTTTGAAGCAACTCTTAACTGTTATTTTCTTTGCAGTGTGTCACTGAACAAATTTAAATTTTAGCCACATAAAAAAAGTAGAAATGGGCAGCTCTCAGTACCCAATGCCCATCAGAGAGCTCAATACACCCTCCTTTTAGATATAAGATTAGTTACATAAAAGAAATGAAAAAAGCCATACAGAAAAGAATAAGTTTTCATTCACTTTTGTCCTTCTTTTTTAATTTATGCATTAGGTACAGGGTCTCACTATGCAGATCGGCCTCAGTGATCCTCCTGTTTTCAGCCTCCTCAGTGCCAAGATTACAGGTGGGTGCCACCATGTCTGGACTTGATTACTGGCTCAGTATGCCTGGACATGGAGTTGGCAAAGCATGTGGTACCGGGGATTGAACCTCAGTCCCTGTGCTTGCCTAAACAGGCGCTTAGTCTGCGGAGCTATCTTGCTGGCCCTACATTCTCTTTTGAGGTATGACTCCAAAAAAAATACAGTGAAAGTTGCATCCTGATTATTTAACATATAGGGCTGGCAAGATAGCTTGATGGTCTAAGTGCCTGCCTGGCAAGCACAAAGATCAGAGTTAGATCCCTGGTACTATGTGCCATGCCAGCTCTGGAACCTTGGTGCACCCTGGGACCCCGAAATGTGGTGCCACACGCCTGTAATTCCATTGCTGAGGAGGTAGAAACTGAGGGTCAATAAGAGTCTGAGCTACATAATGAGACCTTGTACCAAATAAATAAATGATTAAAAAAATAAAAGAATATCAGTTCTGAGGCTAAAGGCCAATCTCTCCTCTCATGGGAATAGTAGCTACCAAAGGAAAGAAAAGCCCACCTGTCCCTAGTGGTTCTGTCATCTTATATAAATCTGAGAATTTACAAGAAGAATTTTGAAGGATAGTGCTAATGATAATACATCTGTTTTAATGGAAAAAGAAATTGGACAAACCACTATGCTTATTCATAGTGAGTGTGTAAACTGTAGCATCTCTATTTGATGTTGTAGGAGACTTGGAACAAAATAAATACTAAGTAGAATTCTAGAACAGGTAACCAAAATCTAGACTTATGTTTCATCTCTGAAATTAAGGGATTATGGCTGGCTGTTTTTGTTTTTTTGTTTTTTTTTGGTAACCAGAAAACCAGGTTACTATTTGAATGGCACAATAAATTTTAGGAAGGACTATCTATTAAAAAGTAAGAAATTACAACACACTCAACAAAGTTAAAGAGGTTTAAAAATGAAAAGTAGACCTTCTAAGTCTTTCACAAATAAAAAAATATGTTTCAGTGAAAGTAATGCATGCCCGCATGATAGAAACAATCCTCATCTTGTGCAGTGATGTCTTTTTTTCCTTTCTGATGTGATATGATGGGAGGTTGACATGGAAAGATGACTCTGGACTTTAGCTCATCACCTAATTTTATTTCCCAACTGCAATGGTCAGGATTATAATTATTATTAATAGTGACTGCCTCAGGAGTGCCAGCTGTGAGCGGGGCACTGATTGGCGGCTGTACATGGGCAATACGTGTGAGAACAGTGCCTGGCACTTGGAAGGGGATTTGAGATTCTTTCCTCATGATTCATCCACTGCTATTGGAGCTGTCCACCAAAGGCCCAGGAAAATTGGGTTCAGCATGAATTCAGCTTGGGTGCCACCTGGGATTTATGAGTTAATGTTGTGGAGTTCATCCACAAAGCTTGCTCCAGTCTTTTTCTCTCATGAAAGATAACAGGCATAAAAGGGCAGAACTGAGAGGATCTCTGTAGGAAGCTAGCAAAGCAATATTCTTTAAAATAATGTTCAATGGCATCTTGAATAGGTACCTGCTGTGTGCAGAGGAAGATGGCAGAGAAAAGATAAGGGGGGGAGCAGTAACAAAACCAAAAAATCTATCATGAGGAAATAGGCTGTTTTAAAAAGACACTCAGAGAAAAGGAAAGCATGACAGCTTGGGGTCAGGGTCCCTAGGAAGGAAACATAAATGAGCCAGAAAGAAGAGATGAAAGACTTGGCTCCAAAGCTGGGAAATCAGAAAGGGGGAGCATTTCCTTCCCATTATCTAGGATAACAAAGTATACATGACAAGCATGTAATAGAGGAAATATAAGGCATCTACAATATTAGCGTGTGTGTACGTGGTCACTGATTTCCAGTCACTTTACACAAAATTTAAGGTAAGTGTGCAGTTTTATAAAAAGGAAGTCCACTGCTTTCAGAGTCTTGTTTGTGTGTTTGCAGTACTAGGGGTTGGATCTAGGAACTCATGCATGCTAGACAGGGGCTCCCTCACTGAGTAAACCCCAGTTCCAGCATTCAGATGACTCTTTTCTTAGACTATAAAATTTCATGAAAGGAGGGACTGTGATTATCATTAAACTATTGGTCCTAGCAAAGAATTTGTGTACAGTGGAAGACAATACATGGTATTGAAAAAATCTAAGAGTAAGCTGTGCCAATGTACCACAAAAACTAAGGATTAATTTTATTTTATATTATTTTTAGTACTTTAAGATTTACTTTTTTCCTGGAGACAACCTGCTTGGGCCCCCCTCCTCTCCCTCTCTTGGACAGGAGCTTTCTTTCCCTCAATAAATATATTCTGCTCATAAAAAAAGATTTAGTTTTGTAAAAGGATATTAATAAATATTAAATGTTTTATCTGCATTTAAACATTGAAACCAAAATAAACCTAACTGGGACTTAGATATTAATCTAAGGGTCATTTTAGAGCAATAGTTCTCTATATAACTAATATATTAAGGAAGTCAGGATTTTATGATTAGGCTCATAAAAGCTTTTAATTCTTGCAAAAACATGGACCTGCTAAGAGATTTAAGTGATGGCCAGCAGAATTTGAAGAGTTACATTAAATTTACATACATGAACTGCAAATGAGGCCCAGCGCGCTGAATGGAAAGTGAGGGAAAACAAACCCTTGGCTCTGTGTGGTAATGCCCAGAGGACCCATCAGGATCCAGGAAAGTAAGTGAACCGGAAAGCACTGATGACACAAGTAGCAGCTTATTTATTCCTCTATTGCTTACTTGAGCTGAGACATAAAACAGAGATAATCAATTGGATTAAATAACTCAAATTTAATTTACTAATGTGAAAATGAATGAGAAAAGCCCTGCATTATGGTTTGGACAAAAAACGGTCCCCCGGAGAGTGATTCGATCATGACAGGGTATGCCCAGTGGTGGATACGTCCACCAACATGTCCATAGCTACATGTGCTGTCAGGAGGTGGGCCTGGTTGAGGTGGTCCCTAACAGTGTGCTCTGGAAGGGAGTGTCACTTCCACTACTCTTCCACGCTTTCTCTGTTTCCTGGCCATCACAATGTGAGCAGCTGTCCTCCCCAGAACCCTCCTTCCTGTCATGGAGCCAGTCAAGGCTACCTTGCACCGAATCTTTAAAACCATGAGCCAAAATCAACCTCTTCTCCTTCAAGGTGTGAGTGTCAGGTATGCTGTCTCAGTGATAAGGAAAGTGAGACATTGTATGACAGATCCATTAAACTCATTACTTAACACATTTTGATTAGTTAAATACATGCACCAAATCATGGAAAAATCAAACCAGCACCTATGGCTTTTTGTTTTATTCTATGGAAGATCTGAAGAGAAATCTCCATGCTATTAAAGTTTATCTTTACAAACAAATATAATAATTTAAAGAGCAAGCTTCTGAAAGAATCTTTAGCTTTTGCTATTTGCCTTTCTATCCCATGCAGGCATAGTCCTACTGCTTCACTGTCTATAAGGCCAGGCTAGTAACATTGCATGTGCGTGTGCGCGCGCACACACACACACACACACACACACACACACACACACACACACACAGGCAGGGACACAGGACAGCCCATCACAGCTACACATTTGTGAGTTACTCACCTCAAAATGCTGGATGTCTCTACCATCTCTTTCACTTTCTTTGCTATAAACAAAAGCAACAATAACAAAATATCATGAAATGCCCATATTTTATGATGATGCCTTTCGCACATTCATTTTTGGTACCAGGGATTGAACTGAAGACTTTGCACTCGTCAGGTTGGCACTTTTGCCGCTGAGCTATATCCCTAGCCCACTTCAGTTATTTTAAAAGTAAGTAAACGCCTTACAAAAACAGGAAAAAAAAAGGAGCACAATTATCATAATTATTTGTCTCATAGACCTCTATTCTAAGCATTTTCCTTGTTAACATATAGTTCTTAAATTTCATTCTTTTGGTTCTTATAACTCATATTACATTAAATGAAAACAATCTTGTCGTACCCTTGAAAACAGTGGGGGAGAAAATGTTACAATTACCTTTCCTCAGACATCAGTTCATCATCAGTTCCAGTCCTGTCATCTGATCGTGAGGAATAGAAACTTTCCATATTCTACAACAGAACAATTATGGTTGCTTACTGGTCTGGTAAGAAATATGGAACAGCACACTCCTCTCTAAAGTAAAAGAATCAGGTAACGTGTAGATATAAATTATAGTTTATATATGCCCACTTTTTAATTTTTATTTTTGGCGGAACTGGGGATTGAAGTCAGGCCCTTGCACTTGCCAGGGAAGCACTTATTCCACTGAGCCATCTCCCTAGTTCTTATGCCCACTTTTAAAAATTTTATGTATTTGGTACAGGATTTCACTATGCATTGGACTTGTAGCAATTCTCCTATTCCAGCTTCCCCAGCACTGGGATTACAGACATACACCACCATGCCCAGTTTTGGTGGCTGGCTCAGTGCACCTAAGTTGGGGTCGTTGCAGCGTATGGTACTAGGGATTGAATCTGGGCTCTTGTGCTTGCCTAGATAGGCACTTAGACCATTGATCTAAGTCCACGGCCCATACCCACATTTCTATCTTTGCTAAAACAAGTAAAATTATATGTTTATCTTCTGCTTCATAAAGTTGCACATTGCGTTTTATACACCCTTTTAAAAAGATAGCTATTAGTATGATGGAAATGGTCACTGCTCTTGTAATGCCTTCATTCAGTATTATGTAAGTTATGGAGCTATGCATAGCAAACCTCAGATCATCAGAGACTCAGGGTGGCTGACAACTAGAATGGCGGAATCTAAAGTTTTGAATCTAATCAGAAATTGATGTAATATTTATTGCTTATTTATTATCTTCATTGAATATAGTTAGTATAATCTAGGACAGTATACAACTATATCTCATATCTACATTGTAAAAATGTTCATTAAAAGTAGAAGTAATTAAAAAGCTCCCGCAAAAAAAACCTTCCACAATATTTATTTTTTATTTTTATTTTTTCTGTATTTAGGGCAGGGTCTATAGGGTCTACAGGGTCTCACTACGTAGATTAGACTCCTAGTGATTCTCCTGTTTTCAGCTTCCCAAGGGCTGGAATTACCAGTGCATGCTACCACACCCATTTTCAATTGCCATCTCAGTGCGCCCCAGGGGTGGGGTAGGCAGGGCATGTTGGGGATTGAATCTTGGCCACTGCCTTCTGCCTAAGCAGGCAATTTGTCCAATGAGCTATCAGGCCAGACCTCTTTCCACAATATTTAATGTTAATCTTTGTATTAGTGAGAGTGCATAAAATAGAGGGCTTACTTGAATAGTATATGTTTTAGGCCAACAAAGTGGGCTTAATGTGTGTAAGGGTTGACTACCTCTGTGTACAGCCAATGTTTTCTAAAAATAATGCAGAGAACTAAGCACAGATTAAGTAACTCATTCTCATGATAAAAAACACATGTTCACCTATATATAACAGCCTACCATTATGAAAACACTTGAAACAGTCACAAGAATCCCATGAAATTGGCATGTATGAAAATTTCCATAAAATAAACATATCAAAAAAACAACAACACATATCACAGCAAGAAGCTAATCTCTGACTTGATTGGTGAGTGTATTTTTTTTTTTTTCATTTATGTTGGTCTGGCCAAATTTGTCTGGAATTCTCAAGTTGACACCCTGGGATTCATCAAAGAATGGAAGAAAGGGAGACAGTATAATGTCATAGTGATACCAGAGGTTTTGGAGTCAGAATGGCTTCTTTTTAATTTAATTTTATTTTTTTCCAGTACCCAGGGTTGAACTCAGGACTGAGGTATCTCCTGAGGCACTCCCCAGGGCCCCAGAATGGCTTTCAATTCTGGCTCCAGCAACTGCCAGTTGATGACAATATTACTTGCCATAAGATTAAACAAAATAATAATGTAAAGCACTGGAGTCATGCCTGGAATACTTAGTGTGTATTAGTTGTTACTAATATGTCTAAAGGTATGAAACCTATAAAGAAAGTATTTCATTATTTATCCATAGATGGGACAGTCCCAGGTATTTAAAAGATAGTATTTATTTCTGCTCATTAGAATTCTAAGGTAGTGATTTAAAGGGTCAGTCTGACCTGCATAGCAAGATCCTGACTCAAAAAAAAACTACCTCCTCACAAAAAAGAAAACTTATAGATAGATAATAGAGCAGATAATAATTTTAGAGGGGATCTGAGAAAAAAGTTATGACAGTATTCAACTGTGTTTACACCTTTACAGTTTGAGTTAAAAAAAAAAAGAGTCCCCTATAACTGGGTTCCATTCAGCCAGAGCATAATGGCTCTTATTACCTGAATGTGACCTTTCTGATAAAGGGGAATATATCTGTGACAAAGGATCTTTGTTCCCATTGATAATCTTTAATAATTATAAAAATCTTTAGTGAAAGATCTACTGCAGTGGTATTAGGTTTTCCTAAAGCTCTGGAACATGAACTCCTAGGGAAGGCACAATCTTTTCATATAATTTCCAAACAATGTTGGTGAAATGGATGAGGTGCTTAAAATTATGTGTGAATTAGTGTTTCGGAAGAAACACACATTTTCAGATTAAAGCTAAGGAAAATTCAGAAATAAAGGACAGAAAATAAACCAAAATGGCATTCTACATTTAGATATTTCAGTTACAAGCTGATAAAAGATTGATTTGTCTTCTAAACACAAGGAAACAAAATATAATGAAACAGATTTTGAGAATTATAGAATAGTTATGCTATATGGTAGATTTGCAAAAAGCACTTTTAAGATGCAAGTATTTTTAGGGGACCTCAAGGGTTAGAATGAGTAAGTACTGACTTTCTCAATTCCCTCCCTTCCTCTTACTCCTTGAGCCAGATATTTAATAACTCCACAAGACTCCAAGTTTTTGCAGATGTAATTCACGGTGGCTTTAAATATCATACAATATTTTTCCTTAAAGCTTTTCTTTTATCATATTGTTTCTCTGAACTTGGGAAACATCTGCACAACTCTGGTCTGGAGTTCTGAACCCTGTACAAGGCACACAGTGTTCCTTCGCCAGTGCTGCTGGGTTGTGCAGGGGTTACCTGAGTGGGGTATTAAAGCTGGCCAAGCCCTCCTGAGTTTTCAGAATGAAACTTACCAAGGTGTTGAAGATCTGCTATGTTAACAAAATTACTTATTTTCACAAATCAGGAAATGCTTTATAAATTCTAATTTCCATTCTTTGTCTAGGGTTTAGGGGGCAGATAAGATAAAATGATTAATCCCTGACTTCAATGAAATGGGGGAAGGAGAAAATATAACATACAGGCTAAAACAGCACAGAAACACAGGCTTCCCCTGGATAAGAAGTACGCTGTTGGACTTTCATCTGTGCTGCAGCTGCTAATGGATTTACCCTATGAGAAAATATGTACACAGTGCATTTGTAAGGTTTGGAACGGTTTTATTTCCCCAAACCTTTTCTAGGTGTGGTAGAACAGTAGCCCATTAAGTGTTGTCATTTTTAAAAGGTAACATACTAGAACTCTCATAAAAATGACTTAATGAATTAATTTTTAATTAAGATATTTTAAAGGTAATAGGTTTTTTTTTTCTTTTTGGTACCAGGGATTGAACTCAGAAAGGTAATAGGTAATTTTTAAAAAATAGCAAAGAAGAACCAGGCACGGTGGCTCATACTAGTAATCCCAGCTATTTGAAAGGCTAAAGCAGGAAGACTGCAACCTTGAGGGTGCCTAGGCAACTAACCTTGCCTCAAAGTAATAAAATAAAAAAGGGGTGTAGCTCAGTGGTATAGAGCTTAATACATGTGAGGCTCTAGGCTCAAGTCTCAGTACTAAAAAAAATGCAAAGAACAGATTATGACTTTAAGTATAATGCAGTGAAATTATTTCTTGCATTATAATTTTAACCAGATAAGGCTTAGTTTACAATCCATAAAATTCCGACTCACATAAGTCCTCCTAGTGACTTTCAAAACACATATGTGCTATGTTATATTTTGATAATTTTGAGGTGTGAGAAGAAACTGAATTTTAAAAACCACCTTGCTCAATTATAAAGATAACCTTCAAATTTAAAAGAGCAAATGCTTTGATAAAGCTAGCTTTAGGCTGTAGATTTGTCATTTTATTTACCCCTCTCTGTGTTGGCATTGAAAGCTGGACTCAAAACCTGTTTGACCACTGACTGAAGTACTTGAAAATAGCTAGAACAAAAACAAATTTGTCTTCTAAAACTGTAAAATGCTGACAAAGCATTCATAGAGGACACAGGAAAAAAAAAAAAAAAAACTCTCTCATTAGACAAACAGGTCAATCTGAAGGCCAGAGCAATGCTGCTAGTCAAAACAGGTTCATTATTCTAACCTTGAGCTCTGAAAAGGAGAACATTTAATGTAGTGCTATTAACCAAGGATCAATGGCAAGTTTGAAGTTTTCCCCCCACTTTGTACATTTCATGTCTTATTACTTAAAAGAGTACAAGCTAATCTATGTTTAAAAGAACTGCTGGTGTTATGAGGGAGGACCATTACTAGTGGTCCAGTCAAACTGTCTCAGCTCTTCCAAGTAAAGCAGGGGACAAAGACCTCCTCTGCAAGTTCAGGGCACAGGCAGCTGGCAACTGAGGCTGAGGAAATGTCCAGGGTCAGGCTATCATTAACTCACAGAACCATCTCATACTGACTGCTTGCTCAGCACTACTGGCTTTGAAGCCAGAGGAAGCTGTGGTGTCTTGGTCTCTACTGGTCATCATAGGCTTGAGAGGCAAGGGGGCAAAGTGCCCACTGTGCAGACCTCAAGGAGGGTTGTGGAGGGGCATCACATCCTCCTCTTTGGCTGTGGTATGGGCTGGTGAGCTCACTGGGAAGCTCCTGCCTGCAGTTTCTTTCTTCTGTCTCTCTTGAGAACAGCTTTTGCTCCTGTCCATCTACCAGCTTTGGTCCTAAGATCATGATGAGCTCTACCATCTTACTCGACCTTCCATCCAACCACTTTTCTCTGTGAGACACTTGGTTATGTGGCTTCAAAAAGCACTCAAGAACTTCATGTTTCTTGGGTTTTTCTGTCCTTTTGTGCTTATGTCTCTTCTGCTGGCTTCTCAGCACCCTGTCCTCTCAGTGGCTACATGCTGTAGAGCCTGCTGTCTGGCCACTCTTCTAACATGTGATAGCTTGGCTGTCTTCTTCATGTACTTCCTTCAGTGGCATCTAAATGTCCATCATATAGATACCCGCTCTGCATGCCAGGCTCTCTGATACCTGTTCTTAGGTGGTTCACAGCCAGTTCTTTCTTTACATGTCCAAATCTGAACCCAGGATGCCATTCTTCAAAGTCTCTGCATTCTTCATCTCAGTAAACTGGCAATGCTGGTACCAGCTTAGTTGAAATCATCATTTCTTTTTCCTTTCTTTCTTTTTCTTTTTTGGCAGAATCAGGGATTAAACTCAGACCCTTGTACTTCCTGGGAAGCGCTTATTCCACTGGCCCCCAAAATCATCATTTCAAATCTAGAAATGACAAGAGCACCCAAACTGGTCTGGTCTAATCTCTTGGCACAGCAGTCATACTGAGTTTAAGGAAGTCAGATTGCCTTTCTATCTAGAACTCTTTGCTGGCTTCTCCTCTCCCCAAAGTAAAGGCAGAGTCCTGCCCATGGGCCGTGAGGCCCTGCCTCATCTGCTCTCCTTCCTACAGGTCCTTCCCCATCTCTCTTCCTCCCAGGGCTGTCTCCAGGAATCCTCACACTTTCAACATGGGTCAATGGCATCTGGGGCTTGAGGTCTTGGGGTTCTGTCTGCATGGCTTGCTTTCTGCTTTCTCTTGTTCTTCAGAATCAAAACACCAAATGCTGAGGCATCTCTGATCAGTCTATTCAAATTTCATCCTCTGCCCCTCAAAATTCCTATCACCATTCTCCTCATTTTCCTTCTAAGAAGTTAATCCTATCTAATATACATTATGCTTCCCTTGTTTATTTTAATCACTTTTTCACACTACAATGTAAGTTCCCTGAAGGCAGGAATTTGTGAATATTGTTCCCACTACTCTATTCCTGAGATTTCAAATATTTTTTGGTATACAGGAGATATAAAACTAAGAATATATCCTTTTCTTTCTCTTTGTTTCTTTCTTTTTTTCTTTTAGCTGTAAAAACAAATGTTTCACCTAAGTGTAAAGACCTTGAAATGGGGTTGGAAGAAGTTTTGGAGGAAGGTTGGGAAAGTAAAATTAAACAGCTAAAAATGAGCAGGAAATTAAGATGCAACCCTAGTATCTAAATACCAGTCATTGTTATGAACCCTGACTCTTGTTTTGTGGTTAACTTGAAGATTAGATGTTGAAATTCATAGAACAGGAGAGTTAGAAAACATCTTTGAGAATGAAAGGAAGACAAGGAAGTTCTTCTTGAAAGTTATGCTGGCAGGGTTTCAGTTATTCATTACAACAAAGCCAGAGTCCATGGGGCTCTCCTGTGGTAACACACAACTCAGATGCCAGGCAGGCAGTGCCTTCACACTCACAAGACCAAGATGTAAGAGGGGCTCGCAGCCCAGTGGGCCTCAACAAAGGAAACCAGGCCTGTGGTTCCACCAGTCAGACACATATTCCAGGGACTAAATATGTTTTTCACTTCTTTAACTCTAACCCAGCTACTTGAAGATACTATTTCTGGTACAGGAAAAAAACTGATAGGTTAATAAAAAAAGTGAACTAAAAATGTACATCTTTCAAGCTGTAAGTCTGAGACTTAACCACCATAAATCTCTAGCAAATAAGCAAGTCATGAGCCAAATAAAGAGTAATGAAGTCAGTATCATTTGTTTTATTTAAAAATTTACTGCTCAAGGGCCAAGGATGTGGCTCAGTGGTAATACCCATACCAATGCTCAGCACTTTTCAGGGCCCTGGGGTTCGATCCTCCAAAGCAAAGCAAAACAAAACAAAACAAAACAAAACACCCTAAGCTTTTCCAAAAAAGTTAAATCATTAATTCATCACTGACTGTTAAAATGTAGTTAATGTGTAATGATGCCTTCCAAAGGTTAGATTCTTTGTTTTGAGAATTGTATCAGACACCAGTTTAAGGAGGATAATTATTTCTGACCATCCTAGTTGAACATTTTATTTCTAGAAACAAAATAACAAACATTTGGGAGGTAGGGGATTCAATTACTTTTTCTCCCAGATTTGCATTTGTGTACACTACACATAGGGGACAATTGAGAACTATTTCTGAGCATGTGCAGAAAATGATGGTGGGAAAAGGGTGGTCTGTAGGTGATGCTGAACATACACAACATGCAGCCTGGGGCTCAGGATGGATCAGAGCCAAGTGTGATTGTCAAACAGTAAAAACGGGTGCAGCCGCTTTTGACTAGGGTAATCAGCTCATGTGGTATTACAAAGTCTATCCTGAGTTGTTAACTTAAAAATTAAAAAGAGAAGCCGGGCGTGGTGGCACAGGCCTGTAATCCCAGCACTCGGGAGGCTGAGGCAGGAGGATTGTTGTGAGTTCGAGACCAGCCTGAGCTATAAAGTGAGTTTAAGGCCAGCCTGAACTGCACAGTGAGACCCTGTCTCAAAAAAAAGAAAAAAAAAATTAAAAAGAGTAAGAATGTAATGTTCTCACTTTTCAGAGAATATGAAGAATGAATATAAAAATGATGATATCAAGCAGTTTATGCTGAATAAATATTGACTGAAACACCTATAGAATTATCCAATTAAATTAAGTGTGAGGTAACAATAAGTGATTATCTTTTTGTTTTTGATTGATTAATTTGCAAAAACACCTCCAAGAGTATTAACTTGAAACTCATCTTCTGAACATGAAGATATTTCTGAAGATGAAGATACGGGATCCTCTCCCTATGTATTGTTCTTTCACCCTGCTATAAATTCATTCATTCAGTTTTTTACACATTTATTCAGGGAATAAATAGAATGGTGGAAAATGAAAAGCGCCAAACAATTTTATTAAAAAAAATGAAACAAAAAAATCCTAAAACCAATGAGAAAAATTAGACCAATTTAAATAACATGGAAATCAAAGTGTGTGCTATCTTTTATTCTTTTGCCAGAACACCACATTCTTTTGCATTATTATTATTATTATGATTATTCTTTTCAATGCCAGAGATCAAACCCAAGGACTTTATGCTAGGCTACATCCCCCTTTAAGTTTTATATTTACTAAAAAGAAACACAGTAGGGTATGTTGATGCACATCTGTAATCGAGGCTTCTCAGGAGGCTAAGGCAAGGTGACCCAAGTTTAAGGCCAGTTTGGACACTTTAGGAGGACCCCTTCTCGAAATAAAAATGCCCAGGGATGTGCTTCCTGGGTCAGTCTCCAGTACCACTAAACAACAACAATCATAGCAATTAAAAAAGAAAGACCAAAAGAAAGAAAATGAAAAAGAAATAAAGGGAAAAAAGACAAATGTAAATCTTTAAGTAGCTCTAAGGTGCCTCAGAACTCACATTCTAAAATTCTGTGAGACTCAAGACTGAAATTAGTTTATTTCTCTTATAAAGTATGGAAGGAGAATGCTATTATTTTCTTAACTGGCTATAAGAAAAAATTCTGATAAAAATATTCACTTACCATAAGACCATCTTGATTTTCATTGAGCTCAGCAAGTTTAGAACTAGATTTTTGACGTTTAGGTTTGTTCATTTCTTCAATATAATCAGAAGTATTTTCATGTACTTTTTCTACTTCCTGAGGATTCAAAACACATTCATCAAGGTTGTTGAAACCAGAAGGAATATTTTCTTTGTTGGTAAGTCCCCTGGAATTAAGAAAAAAAAAACCCTTAATTTTATTTTAAAGGGTAAGAAGAACATTTTATGATACTGTTGTTGTGTCACAGCATACATACAGCAAGTTTGAGGAATGCCTACAAATGGACAAATGACCAAAATCCAGGACCAGTGCTGCTCCTGAAGAGTGCCCAACAGCAAAGAAGTCTCATTCAGAGGGATGTCATTCCTGGAGTCAGACTGGCAAGGACTGCATTTCCACCAGGGAAACGCTTTTGTACTTTCCTAAGAAAGCAATTTGCATTCACACAGGGAAAATGGTACAAATTCACAACGAAATACTCCACTATTCACAATTGATATCAATTTCAGTGTACAATAAACTTTTTGTTTTTTGTATCTTAGGGAAGGGTCTGCAGGGTGTTCAGGGTCTCACTACTAGATTGGACTCATAGTGATCCACCTGTGTACACACTCCCAAGAGGTGGGATTACAGGCGCAGGCCACCATGCCCAGTCTAGTAAACTTTACTATTATGTTTTGTTTTGTATCAGGAATGAAACTCAGAATGCTGAGCTATATCCCTGGCCCCTTAGTATTATGCTAATGTAACATATAGAATAGTAAAGAGAAATATGCTTCTCAGGAATGAGAACACTGATTTTTCCCAAGTCTGAGTTGTTTTCGTAGAGTAAAATGCATTAATATTTAAATATCACTGAATTAGATAATCTTGGTAGAAATCATACATTAATAAAAGTATGTAATAACAAGCAGCTAAACTGAAATTTGGATTTGTTATTTTCCAAGATTCTACTGTGCAAGTTCATTAGAAATAGAGATGTCATAAATATAGAATTTAATTCATTTAATATTTTCAAACATTAAAAAGGTATTTTAAATATTCCTGTAGGAGTTTTCACAAAATTAAACTACTTAGCAAACTTTTTCACAAATAAACTATTCATCAGTACAGCATCATGACTTGGTAAGGAGGAAATGGGTGAAATTTTATTCTCACATTATGGCTGAGGTAAGGTACCACTCTATCCTGACACTGTATCTTGAAATAAATGAATTTAGAAATGTGAAAGATATCATATTTTTCTGTGAGCTCAACCACATTCCCAAGTGAAAGATAACATTAAATATTTATTTTGTAATCTAAATTCATAGGCTTAGGCAATAATAGTGACAAAACTAAAAATTAAGTAGTATCATAATATTTTCAAAGTTATTTTTAGTAATTTTTAGCACTATATTTAACTTTCTCACATTTTCTATAATTTTTAATGTGGAAAATACTTGGTAAAATATATTAAATAATCATGCACGTTAATAAGCAACATTCCATAAGCTAACTGAAGACAGGGGAAAACCTAACAAGACTAACATGCATGAGTGCCTCACATACACACTGCCCTCCCCCACCAGACAGGGTTTCTCTGTAGATGGCTTTGGTGTTAAACTCAAGATTTCTGGCTCACTATTTAAATTCTATCTTCTTATCACTCTTTATATTTTTCTTAGCATGGATGCATCCAATTACAACTTTTTAACGGAGGTTCTGTTTTGCATGAAAGCTATGATGGACAAGTTGCGTCTCTTCAAAATACTTAGTTTGAAGCCCTCACACAATGTGACTGTACTAGGGACCAGGAGAAACTACAGATAGGTGGTCATTAGGAAGGGCCCCTCATCCAATAGGAGTTTAGTGCTTCTAAGAAGACAGAGACAGCCAGAAAGTGTGTGCCCCGGAAAGGCCAGGCAAGGCCACACCAAACAGACTTGGTGAGCGCCCTGTGGAAGCCAGACCTTGGCTGCTTGGTCTTAGACCTCTAGCTGCTGGGGCTGACCGAAAACAAATTCCTGTTGTTTAAGTCACCACTCTGTGTATTTTGTTATGGTGGCCAAAGTAGACAGACACAAAAGGTAAAAATTAGGTTTGAAAATCAAATTAAAGAGTTTGGTTTGAATTAGCAAATGAATGACTGAAACACATTTTGTCAAAATAAATATGAAAATCTGACAATGCAGCAGTGCTTATGTGAGCAAATCCTGCTCTCCACTCCACAAGTCTTCACATTTATGTTCAGTGTGAGTTGGCAGTGGGGCCTGTGTTGCTGCTTGAACAGCATTCCTTCCTATTTCAAGTGAATCCAAAATCAGATAACTGAATAGGATAGACTTGACCTGAACATAGATCTGAGGGCCTTTCATTTTAATTACCAGGATCTTATTCCTGCTTTTTTTCTTTTTTTTTTTTTTTTAATGTACTTGGTACAGGGTCTATAAGGTCTCACTACATAGATTGGACTTACAGTGATTCTCCTGTTTCTAGCCTCCCAAGCGCTGGGATTACAGGCATGCACTACCATGCCCAGTCTCAATGGAAGTCTCAGCATGCCCTGGGGTTGGGGCTGGCAGGCAGGCTGGGGATCGAACCCCTGGCCCTGCATCTGCCTAAGAAGGAGCTTTAATCCACTGAGCTATCTGGCTGGCCCCCTTATTCCTGGATTTTTGTTTTCAATGTCCTCCTCAGTCTTATCTACATATTTAATATTTTGAAAATATGTAACCATTCCTACTATAATATAGTATGCTTTCCTTTATACTTTGCAGTAGGATTTTTTTTCAGTACGATTTTAATATGAGATTGATGTAACAATAAACATTTGGAGGGCTGATGAGATAACTCAGCGGACTAAATGCGTGCTTAGGCAAGCAGAAGGATCAGAGTGTGATCCTGGGCACTACGTGCCTCACTGGCCCAGCCCCCAGGCACATTAAGCAAGCCACAGAGTCCTGGCTTGGTGGTGCAAGCTTCTAATCCCAGCACTGGAGAGGCTGAAGATGATTAATATAAGTCTGAGCTGTATAGCAAGACCCTGTACCAAATATATAAAAATAAAAACAACCCCCCCCAAAAACAAATAAACATTTGGATCAACTTTCCATTTCACTCAACTAATATTTTAAATTCTAAAAAATGTCATGAATTCTTTTGATAGCATGGAAGCAGACAGCTTATCACAACAAATTTCCATGTACTTATCAGATTCCACAATATTTCCATTTGGAAAATTTCCACCGGATGCTATCATTTCCATTGGTGGATGTCACATTTCTTAGTTTCTTATTTATTTTATTTAATTTTTTTTTTTTTGCGGAACCAGGGATTGAACTCAGGCCCTTACACTTGCCAGCGAAGCGCTTATTCCACTGAGCCATCTCCCCAGCCCACATTTCTTAGTTTTTTATTAGTACATGTTTACAGTACACAATTATTACATTTATCATGGGGAGCTGGTCATGTTCCTAACAGATCTTACCTCTTCTTTAGTTTTATCCCTTATCCTTTTTTCTCCTCTCTGCTCTCTTTAACTCTTGGTTCCCTTCCCATTTGAAAAAGCACTATTTTCATCATTTTTCCCCTAAATACTTTTCTATTCCCCTTCCATTTCATTCCTCCATTTGCATGCATGTACGTAGTCTTATTTGAGAGAAACAAAGCAATATTTAAACTTGTGTGTCTGAGGTATTTCATTATGAACTTGAGTTGCATCCATTATCTATGGATGCCTCAAATTTATCTTTGTGGTACTACATTGTATATAAATACATTTCCTTTTTCCATAGCTAGATGGCATTTTAAAAAAAATCACTGAGTTAAACTGAAACTTATTTTATGTATCTGGCATAGGGTCTCACTACATGGCTTGGACTTATAATGATCCTCCTGTTTCAGCCTCCCCAGGGCTGGGATTACAGGCATGCAGTACCAACCCAGGACTGTGTGGGTGGCTCAGTTTCCCGCTAGGGTGGGGCTGGTGAGGCAAGTTGTGCCCAGGATCAAACCCTGGTACCCTGTGCTTATCTAAGCAGGTGCTTAGTCTGCTGAGCTATCTTGCATGCCATTCGAAACTTTTTGTATGATACATTCCTTAAACTTTTATAGTAGCAAATAATAAGTATTATCATATTCTTGTAAATTTTAACAAATAGCAAATAATTGCATTAACAGTGATTGTTTACTGTTTTAATGTAGAGCTGGGGAGACAGCTTGACAGTCTAGGCACCTGCCTGGCAAGCACAGGGGCCAGGGTTTGATTCCCAGTACCGCTTTCCATGCTCTGCTGGAACTACCTAAACTGGGTGTTTTACAGGGTGCATGCCTGTAATTCCCATACAGGGAAGCTGACACAAGAGGATCACTATGAGCCTGAGCTGTGTAGTATGAGACCTTGTAACAAATAAATAAATAAATAAATAAAAGATTTTAAAGAAAGATGAAGTTGTAGTCGATCTTCACTATGGCTTACTTCAAAACTATGCTGTGATGGCTTTAATGAGATTTTACTGACCTTTTAATCAGACTGGAGATATAGCCAGCATTGGCTTTAAGTTTTTTGTTTTGTCTTTTTGCCAGTAGTCAGGATTATAACTGGGGCCTGAAGCATGTTAAGCAAGCTTTTCCCCGGTGAGCTACATTGCTAGCCTTAATTTTTTTAAATTTAGAAACAGCATCTCACTAAATTGCCTTAAGACGGGGCTTGAGCTTGTGACCTTCATGTCTTAGCCTCCTAAGTGGACAGGGTTACAGCAATGGATCACTGTGCCAGACAATGGTATTTTTTAAAGTGGTGGCAGTTGTAATTTGTAAGAGGTAAAACTTATAGACAACAAACAAATGAATTTCTACTTTGGAAGCACTTTTCACCCATTCCATAAGACTGTTTTACATAGAATAATATGAAGTCTAGCTTCACCTTCCCTTATTTTTTCATCAGGAGAGGAAATGTAACTCTTAGATGAATCAATCAATTATGTATAAGCATTTACTATGCAGAACTCACTTGCTATAAGCTATAATAATGATTCTTGACCTTCTCAGAATTTATCATGTGTTAATGACTCCAGGGGATTCTGCAAAGAGTCTTCGAGGTGGCATTTCAAAGTCACTAAAGGAAAAAAGTTACAAGAGGAATATGAGATTAATGTGGAGAGGCTGGAACTATATTAAAAGGAGGTAAGCAGAAGGCAAAGGGCCGAGCTGGAGGGCAAAGACCAGGGAAGGCGACCTAACACTGTGTAGGAGGAAAGGATGGCTGACCCTACAGTCAAAGCTGCTTAGGCAGGACTGGCAACTCTGGGCCCTTGAGAGATAGGGGCCTTGTTCTTCAAGGACTACAGCTGAGAGGAGCCATTCACCTGGAAGCTGCAGGATGATCCAGACACAGCTGTGACCCAGCGTGTCAAGCTGGGTGGGGTGAGACTTGAGACTGGGGCGGTTGGGGGTGATGCACAGAGACAACTGTGTGAGAGATTTCTGAACCCGGAGACCTCACCCAGGAAAAAGGATGTTGTAAGTTACCTTGGCTACATATAGGAGCTGGACTCTACTGAAGTATTTGGACGCTAAGATCCTCTTATGTAAGGGCCCTTGATGATTTGACTAGGATTAGTAACCAGAATGAGTAGTGACGAAACCCCTAATTCAGCAGTATGGCTAGCAATCTATGGAGACAGTGTGTGTCTAATGCCTAGTCTCTGCCATTTTTTACCTCCTCCTGTTCCCTGATGTTGCTACTTAAATATAATCAAGACTACTTATGGAAGGAACTTCCTCATACCTGAGAAACCCAATATTTACATTGTACTTGTGAGGGCAGTCTATGTTCATATTTCTCAGCCCTGTCTGGCCCCTGTCCATACTTCATCTTACCTCTGCTGCCCACCACCTGCTGCTACCAGTGACCCACTATTACCACCATCACCATGACTCTGGGTCATGGTGCTGTTATTCTCAGTACATTTTCCAATCCAGTTGTTTACCCTATGTTCAAACAAAGAGGGTAGAAAGCAGGGTGTTGTGACCTAGGGAGGTATTTTCAAATATAACATATGGCTACATGCTGTGTAGCAAAAACTGAGGTGGAGGGTAAGAAGAGAGTTAAGTGAATAATTTATACTTACTGTAAAATAAGATAAAGGCAGAACCTAACCAATCACCCTAATGTTTTCTGAAACCGAAACAGAAGCTCACTTTAAATGTGTTTTCTGTATTGTAGTTTTTTCTGCTTTCTAAATGGAATATTATGACTACTAGTGAATAGTAGCAAAGTCAAGAGCTATAGTACTGACAATACTTTATTTTTAAGATTCCATTTATTAAACTAATTTAAAAATCTCAATGAGTCCGGGCATGGTGGTGCACGCCTACAATCCCAGCACTAGGAAGGCTGAAAACAGGAGGATCACTAGGAGTCTGAGCTACATAGTGAGACCCTGTGCCAAATACATTAAAAACAAAACAAAACAAAACTCAATGATATGCAACACAGAATTCACATGACAGTTTTCCTTTAAGCAAAAAGAAGTTCCTTTTAAAATAAGAATTTTGGTAATAGGCCTCGGTCCAGGTGAAACAGAATGAGGATGACCAGAATCTGATACAGAGTTTAAGAACTATAGAGAGGCAAAAGCCTGTCACAAATCAAAATAAGCTTGGAACTCGAAGGGAAAATGTGAATGCAGTCAATTATCTATATTGATTATTTCCTTTGGCAATTTAAATGATGATTATTAATAATATGAATGATAGCTGTTCATTGGTATTTTGTCAAATGTTTTCATGGAGAATAAAATTATTTGTAAGGTTATTCTTGAAATTCATGATGTGAGAATGCCTTAAAGTACTTGGTAGTGGAAGAGGGAAAGACAGAAAGAAAAAAAAAAGAGAAAGAGAAAGACAGAAAGAAAGGGAATGCCTCGCAATTAGTTACTAAAATAGTAAGTCTTTTTCTCTTTGGTTAATGTTATGGTTTGTGCTTAGATGTCCTCCCACAAGCCTCAAGCAGTTTTGGGGTGGGCTTCTACAGTTTATGATGGACTCATTGTCCAACGCTGAGACTCTGGGTGTGAATGCTATATCCACTCTGGGGCAGGGAGCCAGCATATAATAGAAAGGAGGAAAAGATGTTTGCGCTCTCCCTCTGCCCTTTTTGCTCATGTTGTATTTTTTATTTTATTTCATTCTATCTTATTTACATTATTATTACTATTTTTGGTACCAGGGATTGAATATAGGACCTTATGCTTGCCAGGTAGGCACTTAATGCCACTGAGCTATCTCTCTGGCCCAGTTATTTATTTTTTTCTGTATTTTAGGGAAGGGTCTACAGAGTGTTCAGGGTCTTACTACTAGATCAGAGGGGACTGGGGAGATGGCTCAGTTGAATAAGCACTCGTCTGGCAAGCCCAAGGGCGTGAGTTCAATCTCCAGTC